>CAUYTI010014558.1:0-28186 GCA_963575145.1 Galago senegalensis | reverse complement strand
GATTCACTTGTACCTTTGTAAGATAAACCACAGAAGTGATCCCTCCAATCCCCCTCCCTCCACCCATTTCCCCCTTCCTTCTCCCTCCCCCCTCCCCGTATTCTTAGGCTGTTATTAGGTTACAGCTTTCATATAAAAGGTATAAATTAGTTTCATAATAGGGGTGTGTACATTGGATACTTTTTCTTCCATTATTGTGATACTTTGCTCAGAAGAACATTCTCCAGCTCCATTCATGTGAACATGAAGGACGTAAAGTCTCCATCTTTCTTTATGGCTGCATAGAATTCCATGGTGTACATATACCACGGTTGTTGATCCATTAGTGGATCGATGGGCACTTGGGCTTCTTCCATGACCTGGCAATTATGAATTGGGCTGCAATAAACATTCTGATACAAATATCTTTGTTGTAATGCGATTTTTGGTCGTCTGGGAATATACCTAATAAAGGAATTGCAGGGTCAAACAGTAGGTCTATTTTTAGTTCTCTAAGTGTTCTCCAGATGTCTTTCCAAAAGGAACGTATTAGTTTACATTCCCACCAGCAGTGTAGGAGTGTTCCCTTTTCTCCACATCCACGCAAGCATCTCTGGTTTTGGGACTTTGTGATATGGGCTAATCTTGCGGGAGTTAGGTGATATCTCAGAGTAGTTTTGATTTGCATTTCTCTGATGATTAAGGATGGTGAGCATTTTTTCATATATGTGTAGGCCGTGCACTGATCTTCTTTAGAGAAATTTCTCTTCAGGTCCCTTGCCCACCCTGAGATGGGATCACTCGTTTTCTTCTTGCTAATATGTTTAAGTTCTCTATGGATTCTGGTTATTAAACCTTTGTTGGAGGCATAACCTGCGAAAATATTCTCCCTGCTTGCCTTACTGTGTTCTTGGCTGTGCAGAAGCTCTCTGTGGCACAGTTTGATGGTAACAATTGAAGAGATTGGGAGCAGTTAATGCTATAGGTTTGGAATATGATCCAATAATGTGGTTTGTTGCCCACAAGTGGACCCGCAGACTTGCTCCTTTCACACATACCCTTCATCATCTCATCTTTTACACATTGTTAATAGCCTTGCATCAGATCTGCCCAAAGATATGTATTGTTAATCACTTTCTTTAGGACACAGAAACCTAACATATGATGGCCACGCCATGTCCAACCAGTATTCTAGATGGCCTTAATGGTACCAAATTGATGTTTTGTCCTATTTAGTAATTTTCTCTCTTGATTGACTTTAAAAGTTAACAGTATGCCTGAAGCCTCCCTCACTTATCCTAATAATATGCCATCTTCCATTATTTTATCTAATATTTTATTAAACTCATATACAGTTAGGCTATATACCCTCCAGGGGAAACGCATTCTTTACATTTATTGTCTACTGTTTTAAGTATGCATTGCTGCCTTTAATTTGAACTGAACTATCTATTTCAAGTTCTATAGGATTTCATTCATTTGTTGGGTTTTTCTTTGGCTAATTAATTCATTTTTATTCACCTAACATTTATTGAGCTGTAACTTTGGGCTATGCCCTCTTCTGAGTACTATTAATTAAATAGTGACCATGCCCTTGCGCATTTAGGGTCGAGGTAGTTGTATGCCTGTTTTTCTAAAAAGAGATTTAATTGTGTAACATTAAATAATATATCTTAGATGGCTGTTAAAAATGCATAGTTAAAGTCATAAGGAATAGGGAGGGGACAGCAAGGTTTACATAGCATTAGCTACAGAGATATCCAGTTATTACTAAAGTGCATGTCTGAAACAATTTTTAGTATGAAGACAATTATGAGAATGAAATGGTGACTTTTCCTTGAGTTCATGGTTCTAATATCATGGAGTTTAAGGACTCCTTCCCAAAGTAAAATAAAATTCATATCCCCCTGATGCTATAATCAATATAATAGCCAATAATATTTATAACATCTAATTAAGAAGATACATAATAAAAATGTACTAGTAATGAGTGAGTCTTCACTAGGATTTCCAGAAGCAGACCCTTGAGACCAAGATTTGATTATAAGTAGTTAATTTAGGAGGTGACCCTAAGAAAGACAAATAGGGAAGTTGGAAAGTGAAGCAAGGAAGGGAAAGAATCTAATAAAGAGCAAATTAATGGACAGGTGGCTACTATGGGCCACTGGGGCTAAATGCCACTGGGAAGTCTTAGAATGTGAAACACACACTTCGAAATTGTCCCTTCCACAGCAAAGAAGCTAGAGGATTTATGTGCCAACTCCTATTCCTTATCATGTGAGGGTTGCTCCCATAAGTATTAATTCCCTAGCTCTTCCAACCTGCCAGGTAAGGGCTTTGCTTACTCCTAGAGTCAGATAAATCCTTTGAGAAAAGAGCATAGGAACTATCTTCAGTTGACCACAGGGTAGGCCAAGGATGTGGGGGCAGCTCTGTGCCACAATTTTTTAAAATATTCTCTTATGAAAATAGCAGGTCATTGTGAGTTATCATTCAACCCTCAGATAAGGTTCAGTTAGGCAATTCTCAGTGAAAATAAGGACTTGGCTGGCCACATGTAATAACTCCGAAAGTGCTTAGCTGCCCTGCCCTCTCTCTACCAGGGTCTATGACCCAAGGAGGGGAACAAATGTCCCATATGATTTGAGAGCCAAGGTTACAGAAAATTGACAATATTATTTATTAAAAATTCATATTGCTCCCTTACATCTTTGGAGAGTACTTTTGTATCTACTATGTTTTTGTGACCAATTCCTTCTTTACAGGATGTAAAGTAAAATATGGCATGCTTATGGACAGAAGCCCACACCACCAAGATGCCTGCTACTCACATTCCTACTGTGGCTGCTCTTCCATGTTCTCTAGTGGGTGAAAAGCGGTAAATGGCACTGGGCCCACTGTTAAGTCATGGTATCTTCTCAAATGTGGTAAGAGGAAGCAATTTGAACTCCTTTTATAATAAAAACTTTAAGTGAGGTAGAGGAATTTTTTTTTTTTTTGCAGTTTTTGGCCGGGGCTGGGTTTGAACCCACCACCTCTGGTATATGGGGCTGGTGTCCTGCTCTTTTGAGCCACCACCCTGAGGTAGAGGGTTTTTGAACTAATAACTGTCAGGAGAGTACTGAGTGATCTCCATTTCTCTTTGAGCTTATTCCTGCAATAACTGAGCTTGAGTCTGTTGGCAGGCATTTAATGCTGAATATAAGCCCTAGACTCAAAATAGGTGTGGGAAATGAGGGCCACATTTTAGAAGAGCTGTTTTAGTTAAACCAAGAGGTACATATATACAGTAAGCAGTGGAGATTAACTATGTGTACTGAATAGTTGAGAATGGAGGAGAGAAGAAAATATTATTGAAATCTTACATGGTTCCAGTCTAGTTAGAAATAAGCATACATGGCCAGGAATAGTGGTTCCTGTAATCCTAACATTTGGGGAAGCTGAGGCAGGAGGATCACTTGAAGCTAGGACTTTAACCTAAGTAACATAAAGAGGCCCTGTCTCTACAAAAATTAGCCAGGCATGATGGTGTGTGCCTATAGTCCCAGATATTTAGAAGGCTGATGTGGGAGGATCACTTGAGCCCAGAAATTTGAGGCTATAGTGAGCTATGATCATGCCACTGCTCTCCAGCCTAAGTGACTGAGAGAGATCCCATTTCAAAACAAAAAGGAAAAGATAGAAGTATATAGAAATAGCAGTAGATATTGGCTGAATTGACCAAAGAGGAACAGCTTGGGAAAGGGGGGCTAAATAACTTTCTAGAAAACTACCTACAAAGAAAGGCAATCCAAATTTCTACTGTACACCAAAAATGAGCTATAAATATTACACAAAAGTAACACCATAGGGTAGTGTTCTAACCAGAACATCACAGGAGTAATGGACTGCCCATTTTTTTTCATCTCATCTATGGTAACAGGCGTGGTAGCCCATTGAAGAAGAACTTTGTTCAATCTCATACTATAGTTCTTCATAGTTTTAAAAAATCTACTTTAAAACAATCCTGCAGAGAAAATATAAAAGGAGAATCTTTTCTGTGTAGACAAGTAGGAGAAACTTGGCTTTGCCAAAGTATAGGGCTGTCTCATGAATGTTTGGGTAGGAGGTGGCCGTGATGCTATAGAGTGATAACAGCTACTTACTGCTTGTGTCTACATCCCCTTGTTTCCATATTGTTAAGAGGCCTCAAGAAATTATATGACCAGTGTCCTATTGATACCTCATTTTATCGAACAGGTGACTGCCAAATTGCAGAAAATACTCATGGGGCAGAAGTAGCAGAAGAACTCTGGCCACATGAATACTCAGAGTAGATTAATTCCCCCAAGGAATGACAACGGAGATATAGCAGAAGATGCCATTAACAAACAAATGGCTGAATTGTCAGAAATAGAATTCAGAATATGGATGGCAAATAAGATGAATAGAATGGAGGACAAGATGGAAATAGTTCAAAAGCTGTCTCAAGAAATTAATGAATTCAAAGACAAAGTCACCAAGGATATGGACATAATGAGAAAAGATATAGCAGAGATAAAGCAGAAGTGAAAAAGTTATTTGAGGAACTTTGAAATACAGTGGAATCCCTCAGTAATAGAGCTGAGCAGGCAGAAGAAAGGATCTCAGAAATTGAAGACAAGGCTTTTGAAAGATCCCAAACTTTCAAAGAGGCAGAAAAGTGGAAAACAAGAACAGAACATTCCCTGAGAGAGTTGTGGGATCATTTCAAAAGATCAAACATCCAATTTATAGGAATTCCATCTTGGCAGGCAGGACAAAGTCAGCAGTACTTTAGGCCCCTGCAGACAGACCTACTCACAGGCATTTCCCACAATGGCAGCTGGAATCTTCCTTGTATGGCCACTCCACCAGCAAACCAAGCTACCTGGTATTCGAACCTGGTTGCTGTACACTGTTCTAGTCCGCCCACTCTTCCAGACTTTCCACTCAATGTGCAGATTCCTCCAAAATCTGAAAACGAGAGAAAGGTTTCCTCCCCTCCTCAGACCTCTGGCAGGGCTGGCCAGTCCCACCAGCTCCTAGACACTTGCTTACTAAATCCATCCTCCACAGTTGCAGCTGTACTGTTGTCTCCAGCAGTCCACCACTGCCTCTCTGTGCTCCCAGAGAGATGACCCCACGTAAGCTTCCCCAACCTGATGTGGTTAGGTTCTCTCTTTTTTTTCCCCTGCTATACTAGAAGAGGCCAGCAAAGGGACCTTTCTAGTCTAACATCTTGCTCCTGTGACGATAGTTTTAAGTATCTTAGCTAAAATCAAGAGAGGAACCGTAAACTCTATTATACTATAGAGTTTTCCATTCAGCTAAGTTTGCCCTTTTTAAAGAATGATCTTTATATAATGATAATATCTGACTATGATTTTAGGGTCCTAACATTTTGAAATTAAAATGTTCTTGTATGACTGACATCGATATAAAATTATAACTAATTTTTAAAATACAAATTTTCAAACCTAAAAAATAGCCAGCCAACTGACTTGCACTCTAGGTGGCATTTTTCTTTTACATTTATATAGAAAGGATCGTGCTGGTCCTTAAAACTTGCTGATTTTCATGGTAATTGAGTCTTGGAAACCTCATAAAGGTAAAAAGGTGGCTCAGCGCCTATAGCTCAACCGGCTAAGGCACCAGCCACATACACCTAAGGTGGCGGGTTCAAATCCAGCCTGGCCCGCCAAACAACAATGACAGCTGCAACCAAAAAATAGCCGGGCATTGTGGTGGGTGCCTGTGGTCCCAGCTACTTGGGAGGCGGAGGCAAGAGACTCGCTTGAGCCCAGGAGTTGGAGGTTGCTGTGAGCTGTAATGCCACGGCACTCTACCCCGGGGGACAGCTTGAGGATCTGTCTCAAAAAAAAAATAAAAATGCCCACATCCAGAAATCATCAAGAGCAAATCAACAACGTAATGAATCATTTCAAGGAACTGGAAAAGGAAGAGCAATCCAATCCCAAACCTAGCAGAAAAAAAGAAATAACCAAAATTACATCAGAACTAAATGAAATTAAAGAACCATTCAGAATGAACCATTAACCATTCAGTTAATGAAGCAAAAAGTTGGTTCTTTGATAAATAAAAGTGATAAACCCTTGGCCTGATTAACTAGAATCAGAAAAGTAAGATCTCTAATAAGCTCAATTAACCTCATTGAATACTACAAAAAGTTTTCTATTTTTAATTTTTTTTATTATTTATTTATGTATTTATTTTTGAGATAGAGTCTCACTTTGTTGCCCTTGGTAATGTGCTGTGGCATTATTAAGAGCCTCAAACTCTTGGGCTCAAAGTGATTCTCTCACCTCAACCTCCCAAGTAGCTGGAATGACAGGCACCCGCCACAATGCCTGGCTAGTTTATAGAGATGGTGTCTCGCTTTTGCTCAGGCTGGTCTCAAACTCCTGAGTTCAAGCAAGCCTCTCACCTTGGCTTCTCAGAGTGCTAGGATTATAGGTATGAACACTGTACCTGGCCTAGAAGTTTTTAATTTTGATGTAGTCCAATTTATCTTATTTTTCTTTGATTCTTGTGCCTTTGGTGTCATATTCAAGAATTCAATGCCAAATCCTGTTGTGAAACTTTCCCCCTATATTTTTAATTTAAGAGTTTTGTTGTTTTAGCTCTTATGTGTAGTGTAGGCCATCCAGTCGTTTTTTAAGTTAATTCTTATGTGGCATAAGGTGTTGGTTCATCTTTAGCTTTTTGTGTGTGGACATCTAGTTTTCCCAGCATCATTTGTTGAAAAGACCATCTTTTCCCCTTTGAAAGGTCTTGTTTGTCATCTTTGTTGAAGATCATTGGACCATATGTTTGAGAGTTGATTTCTGGGCTTTCTATTCCATTGGTCTTCATCTTCATGTCAGTACTGTAATGGTTTTATTTGCAGTTTTTGTCCAGAGTCTGGGTTTGAACCCCCCACCTCCAGTATATGGGGCCAGCACCCTACTCCTTTGATCCACAGGTGCCAACCAGTACCATACTGTTTTGATTATTCTAGCTTTGGAGTAAGTTTTGAAATTAGGAAGTGTGAGACCTCCAACTTTGTTCTTCTTTTTTAGGATTGCTTTGGTTAGTTGGGGTCCCTTGAGATTTTATATTAATTTTAGGATAGATTTTTTTTTTTTTTTTTTTTTTGCCAAAAAGGTCACTGATTTTGTTAGGGATTGCACTGAATCTATAGATTACTTTGGATGGTATTGGCATTTTCTTAGTCCATTTTCATTGATATGAAGGAAATATCTGAGGCTGGGTAATTCAATAATAAAGAGGCTTATTTGGCTTATAGTTGAGCAAGCTATACATGAAGCATGGCACCAGCATTTCCTTCTAGTGAGGGCTTCAGGGAGCTTCTAATCAAGGTGGAAGATAAATTGGAAGCAGGCAAGTCACATGATGAGAGAGGGAGCCAGAGAGGGGAGGGGATGCTCATGTTCTTTTAAGTAACTAGTTCTCACATGAACTAATAAAAGGAGAACTCGTTACTGTGGGGAGGGGACCAAGTCACCCACTCCCATGGCCCCACCTTCAACATTAGAGATCAAATTCTGATGTGAGATTTGGAGGAGACAAATATACAAACTATGTGAGATGCTTCTAATTCATGACCATGCGATGTCTTTCCATTTATTTGTGTCTTCTTTAATTTATTTCAGCAACATTTTGTAGTTTTCAGTATCTTTTGCCTCTTTGACCAAGTTTATCCATAGTATTTTGTACTTTTCAATGATATTGTAAATGGAATTGTTTTCTTAATTTCCTTTTCAATTGTTCATCAGTAGTGTATAGATATAACACTGATTTTTGAGTGTTGATTTTGTATCTTGCAACTAATTTATTCATTTGTTTTTTTAAATGGAGTCTTTATGGTTTTCTACATATAAAATCATCTGTGAACAATGATAACTTTATGTCTTCCTTTCCTTGGTGTTGCAGCTCACTTCAACAGGGGTGACGTGCACTCTTCAGTCTTCTCTCTTGGCTCAGCTCCAAACCATCAGCTTCCTTGAAAAACTTCTGTCCTTCAACTCTCCTTCTGAACGGGAGCCTCTGTGGAAAGCTGGCTCCAGTTGTCCATCTTGCCTCCTCCCCTCTATGTCTTCCTTTCCAATTTGGCTGCCTTTTATTTCCTTTTCTTGCCTAATCACGCTGGCTAGAACTTCTGCTACTATGTTTAATGTAAGTGGCAAAAACAGGCATCTTACCTTCTTTCTGATTTTAGAGGAAAGGCTTTCGGCCTTTCACCATTGAGTATGATGTTAGCTGTGGTTTTTGATATATGGCTTATTTATATTGAGGTAGTTTTCTTCTATTGGTTTTTGCATGTTTATCTCACAAGTTCTTTTAAAAGAGAAACCAGACCATGCATAGAAAAATTAATTGGTTGTGTATTAGGTAGTCAATTTTGAGCAAGTCACTTACATCTGTGAATTTAAAAGATATCCTCATTTTAAAGATAAGGAGTTGAATTAAATTTGGGAATCTCAAACTTTAGTGTGCATTGGGACCACCTGGGGAAGTTGTTGAAAAATTTTGAGTTAAGTCCAGCAGTTTGTATTTTTATAATTCTCCAGTTATTTTGATGTGAGTGAGTTTGTTCTTTAGAACCTTTTTTTTTTTTTTTTTTTTGAGACAGAGCCTCAAGCTCTGGGTAGAGTGCTCTGGGTCACCCTGGGTAGAGTGCTGTGACATCATAGCTCACAGCAACCTCTAACTAACTAATGGGCTTAAGCGATTCTCTTGCCTCAACCTCTCAAGTAGCTGGGAGTATAGGTGCCTGCCACAATGCCCGGCTATTTTTTGGTTGTAGTTGTCATTGTTGTTTGGCAGGCCTGGGCTGGATTTGAACCCGCCAGGTCTGGTGTATGTGGCTGGGGCCTTAACCGCTTGAGCTACAGGCGCTGAACCATTCTTTAGAACCTCTTATGGCTCTAAAATTCTATGAAGATACTTCCACTAAGAGGTGATGGATTTTCATCAAAGGGGATGAAATGTGGAATGGGCCATTGAGTTAGGATTACGATAGCTTCACCTGGTAGAGTAGCTGCCTCCTGAGATACAGGCCTGTTGGATGGAGAGCAGGAATTATAAAGTGTAGGCAGTTAATATTGGAAAATGAATATGGCTGGCTTCAGAAGTGGTTAGTGTGAGAAGATTGAAGGAAAGAAGAGGTTTTGAAAAATGGTAGCAGAGGGAGGGTTTAAGGAACAGTTTTTAGCAGAAAGGCTATGGATAGGACCATACTGCCCCTGTTTTACCACCAATAAGGCCTTGGCAAGACAGTTGCTGGTGAGGGAATTCCAAAGAGCAGTGCTGGAAACTGGAATGAAGGAATGCTACAGTGGGCAAGCCACTGATGACCAATTTGCATAAACATGCATACTTACATTACAAAAGAATTAGAAAGAAGTTGTTTACAGTTAGTAGTTACTCTACTACTATTTAAAAGTATTTAAATGGCCTAAGAATTCAGAATTTATAAAGGGACAGAGTGAAGAGGGAAAGTTACTCTCCTAGCTCTCCCCTTCTGTTCAATTTTTCTTTTCAGTTCTTGTAACCTAAGATACTATCTTTTGTTTGCCTTCTATAAAAGGTGAAGAGGAAGTCACGCCAAGGTGTGCTTTGTCTTTTCTTTCCTCTCCCTCCTGATCTTTACTTCTTACATATCTTGCTTTTTCTGTGATATTCACAGTCTTTTTCTTTTTTTTTCCTTTTTTTAGATAGAGTCTCACTCTGTTGTCCTGAGTAGAGTGCCATGGCATAATCTTAGCTCACAGCAACCTCAAACTCACAGGCTCTAGCCATCCTCTTGTCTCAGCCTCCTGAGACAAGTAGGCACCTCCACAGGCGCCTACCACAATGCCCAACTAGTTTTTCTATGATGCCTGCTTAATTTTTCTATTTTTAGTAGAGACAGGGTCTCATTTTTGCCCAGGCTGGTCTTGAACTCTTTAGCTCAAGCAATCCACCCTCCTTGGCCTTCCAGAGTGCTAGGATTACAGATGTCAGCCACCATACTTTGCCCTTCCTAGGCATTTAATAGTTAAAATGGACTTGGAGGGACAGGACTTAGGGTTAGAACTATGGGGTAGGAGGCTGTCTTCTACCTCTGGGGAGAAAAGTAAACTTAGAGACCCAGGAAGAGCAGCTGGAACCCAAGTACCTCCCCTGAAGATTTGATCCTTCTTAGCTACAAAGTCTTGGAAGGTTGATGGTGAGGGATGGAGAGGTATTTTATGGAGGAAAAAATTGTACACTGCCTGCTCTGTTTTTTTTAAAGGTAAAAGTGGACCAAAGGTTGAAGGGCCTGTTAGAGTTATATCCTAAAGTCTTTGGGTTTTAAATAAGGAAATACATAACATTCCCTGCTTAGTATTTTAGAAAAATCATTGTAGCAGCTCTTTGGAAGGTGGTCAGGAGGGGGCATGAGTGGCTGCAGAGAGATAGGAAGGGCAGGTAAAGTCCATGTGGCCTGTGCTGGGGTGGGAACAGATGGATCTCAGGGAAGTAGAATTGGGATATATTTTGGAGGCAGAGCTTCCACCTTGCTGACGGTTTGGGGCCGTGTGGCTTAGAAAAGCGGAGGAGTTATAGACAAAAGAATGGTCCCCCTAAAATGTCCACATCCTAATTTCCAACACCTGTGACTATGTTACCTATGGAAAAAGAGATTTGGTAGATGTGATTGAGGACCCTGAGATGGGAACTCATCCTGCATTATCTGGGCGGGCCCTGTGTAATCACGAGGCCCCCTGGAAATGTCAGATTCAGGGAAGGAGATGTGATGTTGGAAGCAGAGGTTCAAGTGGTGTGAAGAGGGGCCTGCAAGCCAAGGAACGCAGGTGGCCTTTAAAAGCTGGAAAAGATGAGGGAACAGGTTCTTCCCCGAGGCCCCCAGATGGAACTAGCCCTGCCAGCACCTTAACTTTAAACTCTAGACTTTGATTCGGAACTTCTGACCCTCATAAGTGTAAGATAATAGTTTGTGATGTTTTTAATCATAAATTTATGGAAATTTGTTAGGGCAGCAATAGGAAACTAATGCAGGAGGCAAGAATGACTGTGGAGCTTTGTCCTGGGGAATCACAGTACTGTTTCCCACTGGAAGGGCTGAAGAAGGAGGTTTGGTAGAAGGCTGAGAGGAGACTGAACCTGTCAGCCTAGGAGGACTGTGGGTGGTCTCTGTGCCTATGTTGCTGGTCTCACTGGTCCTGGGCTCAGGGGAAGTTAGGGATAAGATGGAAATGTGGGCGCTATCAGCAGGTAAATGTTATGTGGAGACCTGGGGGTTTTACCCATGGAGAGAGTGCATTGGATGAGTCATGGAAAAACAGCTTAGCAACTTCCAACAGAGGCCACGTACAACTTACTCCCTCTCACCGCTTGCTGTTTAAATTACAGTTGTTTCTTTTGAGTCACCAAATGACATTTCAAAAGATAATAAGGAGCTGCCACTTTGGGAGGAAAGAGAACATTATTAAGCAGCTTGTTAAAAGATCAAATTTCTGGACTGCGTAGATAGTTGGAATATTTCTTCCTTCATTATTTTCTGAAGGATACATGTGAGCTTATTTGACAGATTTAAATCTGTAGTTTAATCTGGGGGGACTTCTGTGAGTATACATTTTTAAAAAATGTATTGGTTCGTTACACTTAAGTGTTAGAAGAATTCTAATTCTGTTTGTATCAGTTGTTTCCTGTTGTTTTGTATCAAGGGCTTCGGTGACAGCTGCAAATGTGCTTTGAAAATAAGATAGAAATTTGTATAAAGGCAATACAGTAGAATCTCTATAAATTCATATGTCTCTTATTCACTCTGAGCTGGGGTTCTCAGTCAGTCCCCAACCCCGGACATTTGGCTGTGTCTGGAAGTCGTTTTGTTTGTTACACCTGGGGTAAGGTGATGCTACTGGCATCTAGTGGATAGAGGGCAAGGGTGCTGCCGCAGTCAGCATACCACAGTCCACAGGACAGTAGCCTTACATCACAGAAATATTTAGCCTAAAACGTTAATGGTGCTGAGTTTGAGAAATCCAGCAATAGAATTAGTAAACCTGTAAATTGGGAGAATGGCATCTATTATCTTTCTGTTTCTGACATTATATCTGTTTGCACACAGAGCTAAGAGCCTTTTGCTGCTCTGACATATGCACTGCAACATTCTTGCAGATGCTGTAATTTTTATTTTGTGGGAAGCTGGCTAATTTCGTGTTCATTGGAATGGAAAGCTGAAAGAAAAGTTTGCTTGAAGTCTTCATTTAAATAATTTTGATTAAAGGATACATCTACAAGTAGCATGAAGGACAGGGCTTTATATCTAACTGCCCGTTCCACATCTCCACTTGGATATATAATGTGCCCATCGACCTTAATGGATCTCCCACAGAGCCCTGGATTCCTGCCCCTCCCTCCTCCTCCTGCAGTGTCCCCATCTCGATGAATTGCTTTCTTCTCTGGTCACTCAGGCCAAAAACTTGGGTTTTCCTTGTCTCCCTCTGTTTCATCCATAACCAGTATCTGTTCCGTGCGTGACTCCTGCTGACTTTGCTTAGTTTTCGCAGTGGCCTACACACTCCTGTGTGACTGACCTGTCATTTATTCTCTAGCTTCACTGTCTACCAGACTACCCTGACTCCCTCCACTTGGCCCAGACTGCCCTTCTGACCATTGCAAGTGTGACCCGGCTCAGAGTTCTCACAAATAGCTGTTCCTTGTGCCCAGAATTCTTTCCCCCAGGGATGCCCATAGCTGGCGCCTTCACCTCCCAATCTTTACTCAAATGCCCCCTCTTCAACAAGTACTTCTCTAACCATCCTGTTTAAAACTGTCACCTCTGTGTTTGCCAGTCCCTAACTCCCTTTGACTCTTACCTATTTTAACCTTTTTCCCTCTAGCACTTACCACTGTCTAACTTGGTTTAAATTTACTTATTTATTTGTTGTATTACCCACTCATCCCCAAATATACACAACAAAATGAAGACTCCAAAAGTCCAGGGCTTCTGCTTGAAACGTGGTAGGCACACATAATTATTTGTTGTATGAGTAGATGATTTTATGTATGATATGGAAGGCAGCAAGGCAGTGTATAATCTGAGGATATGAACAGATTCCACAGTACTATTTTTATTTTCATATGTTTTCAAGACTCCGTATAATTTCTGGGTTCTTATTTGGAAATAAAAATGGAGTTTTAATAAGTCCCAAACACTACATGGAAGTGGTAAGAGATATTCTTTGTTTGCTCAGCTGGGTAAGATGTTCCGCATAGTGGTCAATATTGTAAGTGTTACATTTGAAAACTGCGTGAATGCAAGCTGAGTGGTTGATGTTTTGCAGAATTCTACGGAAGGTGGATGTTAGAGAACACAAGGTCACGTCAATATTAGCTTTTATACATCTAGCTCGGGGTAAAGTACAGGTAGTACACATATTTGTTTAGAGTAAAATTGTGAAACAGGAAAAATGTGAGCCTCTTTGTCTACAAACAGGCCTTAATGGTGTTATTTAGAAAGTCTAATGGTACCTGCAGTTTTGTAAAATTGGGAAATCCATTTTTGACATGACCTTCAATGTGAAAGCTACTCTTTCCATCCAGAGGGGCAGAGTTCAGCCCATCCGTGGTCCTAGATAAGGTTAGAGTTCAGAACAAAGGATAGAACCAGGCCCAGCTGAGGACCAGAGAACACATAACTTTCTCTAATCTGTGGCTGTGGGTCCCTATAGACAAAAGGACTCTTTGCCCAGTAATTCGTAACTGGTGACAAGCATTTTGCTGGGAGAAGTCGAGGAAAGTAAAAACCTCTTAGGAATACAGATGCCAAACAGCAGTAGATTTAGGATGAATTTTGAGCTATCTCATAAGCAGTGCCTGAAACATTTTTGCACGCAGAAATAATAGCCTCGGTATAGAGACCCCAGCAGAAATCACTGGGCAGGAACAGGATGAGACCCATCCATGAGGATCAGTAGAATCAAGGTATTTCAAGAGAAGAGAGATCGACCAGGACAGGTCTGCTTAGCCTTTGGTTATGTGTTTTCAGTTTAGGGAGGACTGGAAATTAATATTTGAATCTACTCTATATCATTTATGGTTTGCTAGACATAACAACGCTCAAGTGAACTGTGTAATTGCTGTGCTGTAATCCTCATTTTATATTTCAGAATTATTCATTCTTAACTAATCCTTATGTGGTCATAAAGACTTAAGTTAAAGAAACTTCCTCTGCCCTGGATAGATATTTGAATTAACTTGAGTCCACTAGGCTGTCATAGCCCAAATTCCAGGGACCAGAGTAGGCGGAGGGAAGTAGGACTCCTTGTGGAGCGCTTACCTTAAAGGAGGCTTTTTTCCTTCAGGATAGTATTAACATTATAGAAGCAAATTAAAAAAAAAAAAAAACTGTCGTGGAATGAGTCACAGACATTAAGTGCGGATCTTGGTTATGTTTTTTGCTTTCCACAACTTATATCCTATTTCTATTCCTTTATTTAAATTGTTTAGTGGGTGTTCAGTAATTCTGGCTAGAAAGACAAAAATATGCTTTTGCTTTGTGACACAAGCGTAAGCAGAGAGAAAAGCACTCCGCGGAGTTGTGCAGCTTGGTGATGTAGGGACTGATGAGGGAAAAGAACAAGGTGAATCACACTTCAGCTAGAAGATTAATGCGTCAAATTAAATGTTACTGTTCAGGGAGGCAGCAGAAAGAAACCGCTTCCATGGTAACTGTTGTCATAGCTGTATTTTTTACTCATCTTTCAGAAAATATGTGAAAGCTAAATAATACAGCTATAGTGATACTTGTATTGCCTTACGCATTTTCAAATGCCAAGTGCTCCGAAGACTTGAGATTTCATCTCTCTTTCGTTGGCATTGTCAGCTTAATATCCGGCCACCGTTAATCACGAAGGGTAAATGTACAGAAGCGAAAGTGTATTATTACAGAAACCTTCAGGGTTGCTGAAAAATCGTTTGCCCCCCCCAAAAAAAAAACCCACATATTAAATACATATGGCTTCTCTTTTTTGGTTGCCCATGAGGAATTTTAAAAAGAAAATTTTAGCACAGCTAACCTGACTTATTTCCTGGGGCATCTAATTGGGATGACCAATGCCTATTGTTCTTCTTTCTCCTCAGCGTCCACCTTTTGTATATCTCTCAGTTTAAGAGGACCTCACACTGAGGGAAGGCCAGAACAGGGAGGAAGATGAATCTAGAATCTTTAAAAAATGGATTTATTTAGAAAAGAGCTCTTGTAAAAGATCTGATCAGGAGTTTAAAATTCCCAGCTGCATAAATCCATATTTCCCTTCTTCCCGTATCATCACTTTGGATGATTGAATATTGGCTAGATATCTTTCAGAGAAGTTCCGTCTTTCTTGGCTAGGTCGGCACAGAGAACAAAGTCAGACCCTGACCTGCTTCTCTGATTAGGAAATGTAGATCCGGGGCGGAGGAGAAGAGTGTGCTTTGCTGAGGTTTTTTTCTTGTCTCTGTAATTGTCTTCAAAGGGAATGACTTTAGCTTCTTAATTTAAGGCTGAAAAGACAGATTGCTTACAAAATACCGTTTTTCAGACGCGTCTGTGTTCACATTACTTATTGATCTTGTGAAATATTTTATTTTATAATAAAATATCATGTTTAAATCTCAGCACAATCCGGAGTGCAGCATGACACTCCAGAACGGGAGACATCCTGTGTTTTACTTCACATGCGTGCTTTTTAATCTTTGTTTGTTAGCAAACACTTAGCAACACTTTGCAATTTCATCATATTAAATCAATTCTAGAGTTTGTTCAATTTTTTTTAAGGGTCAGAAGTCTTCCTTTGTCACCTTTGTCCCCCAGGCTGGAGTGCAGTGGTGTGATCATAGCTCAACACAGCCTTGACCTCCTGGGCTCAGGTGATCCTCCCACCCAAACGTCCTGAGTAGCTGGGACTATAGCACCCGGTGCCGCACCGGGCTAATTTAAAATTTCTTTTTCTTTTTTTTTGTAGAGGTGAGAGGCTTGCCATGTTGCCCAGGCTGGTGTTGAATTCCTGGCTTTATGTGATCCTTTTTCTTTGACCTCCCAAAGTGCTGGGATTATAGGCGCGAGCCACGGCACCTGGCCTGTATCTGTCTTTAAATGCTGAGAAGGGCTCTGCCTTACGCCATTCTCAGCTCTCTCCGGCCCCCTGCTGTCTTACTCCACAGATTCAAATACACTTGTTGCCCATGCTGCAAATTTAGCGATTAATCATGCCTAAATTTGTATGTGGCATCTTTATAAATAATACTTATTATTACTTAATGGACATGTTGTATTTTTCACTCTTTGTGCTTTCTCATTTCATTTCCCCAACTGGATTATAAGTGTTTTTTGGTATAAATACTAATTCTTCTTTATCTTAACATCTGCCACGATGTCTCGTATGAGGTGGGTAGTCAATGCAAATTCGCTCATGGATTAACCCCTAATACTGAGAATTGGAACATGCTGGAAGGGAACATGATGATATTTAAATGTATCCTGGCAAGAATGTTCAGCAAATTACCTTAATTTGCAAAACTGCTTTCATGTCACATTTGCAGCTGTTTCATTTCTCAGGCAAATGATTCATATTATTTTAAAGACACGGCTACTTGTAGAAGGTTAAAGCATAATGTTCAACGGTAATTAGCAATAAAAAATACAAAATTCTCAAATTTGACAGAGTATAAATGCACAGTGGAGTTTGTTAGAAGGTGGCCAGCTATGCTGGGAGGCTCTTAAGGTGGAACCGGCTGATAGGTACCCTTTGCAAAAGGCTACGTTATTTTTCTTTTTGCTTTCTCTTTCTGCTTTGCTGCTGCTTCCTGTATTTTTGAGCTCTTTCACCGTGGCCACCTTTTCTAGCAACTTTCTGTTACATTATTGTATAACTGAAGCCTCACAGCCATCTTGTTGGTAAGCAATTATTATTTATATTTTAATAACCAGGAAACACTGAGGCTTGAGGACTTTTGGCGTAAACTTGGCACTTTTTTTTTCTCACTGAGCTGAAGCTAACACCTCATATTTCTTCTTTTTTTTTTTTTTTGATGTATGACCTTGGACAAAACCACTTAATCTCACTGTGCCTTTTAAAAATGTTTTTATTCTTTAAACTGAAATAAAAATGTCTGCCCTACCCGCTTCAGGGGGTGCTATATTATTCTGGATAGACATGTCAGTATTTTGAGATACTTAAAACATAAGAAATAGATGACATTATTGTTTTTATTATAACATGTATCTGTGTGATCAACAAGGTTCTAACTTTGAGCAAGGGATTAGAACCAGATTGCAATTAAAAATAGCGGATGAATATTTTCTTTGGACTTTAAATCTCCTAAGGTATATTTGCATATTTGGATTTTTGCATTATGTGGGGAGAAGATCCACAAGCTGGACTTTGGTGTTTCTCCAGCTGCAGGGTAGATCCAGATTAGAAAGCCTTTATAACCTGAAGAAAATGACTTATTTTCCTCCAACTAGTTTGAATTTCTTTTTCTTTTTTTTTTTTTTTTTTGAGACAGAGCCTCAAGCTGTCCCCCTGGGTAGAGTGCTATGGCTAACTAGTTTGAATTTCAACTTACATTTTACTTCTCCTGGGCCTTTAATTATTTGAGTTACTGGGGTTTTTGTCTCTGTTTTGTTTTGCTTATATAAAAACAGAAACATACCAAAGCAGCACATTGGCCAAGGGCTCCCAGGACCGGTCTTCTCCCGTCTTCAGCAGCTCAGCTGGCAGCAGCTGGCACAACAAGGCAGGCTCCTTCTAGCATCTGATAACTGGCTCTCTTCCTCCCGTCTTGATGTTGGCACATTTCCAAATCTGTTTTCTCTGAAACATCGTAAAATGTCCTAAACCTCAAATGAAGGTGCTGTTTAATATTCCATGACCTTTCTTCACTGTGTTGAAAGAAAATGGAGTAGAAATTTTTGAAGGGTCTGTCAAAAACCAGAAGGGTAAGCAAAGGAAGTCACCATATTCAACAAGATAAGGAAAACGCTTTTTGAAATGATTATAGTTTACACACATGCCTGCACATTCAAGGAAAATACTTCTTGAAATGGTTATAGTTTACACACATGCCTGCACATTCACACAGCATATAAATTGTGTTCGGTATATTTTTTTTTTTTTTGGAAACAGTCTCACTCAGTTGCCCTGGGATTGAGTGCCGTGGCGTAAATTGTAGCATAACACAGCAACCTCAAACTCTCAAGGATCGCTCAAGCGATCCTCTTGCCTCAGCCTCCCGATTTGGTGGGACTGTAGGCACCTGCCACAATGCCTGCCTGTTTTTAGAGATGGGTCTCGCTCTTTCTCAGGCTGGTTTTGAATTCCTGAGCTCAAGGGATCCACCTCCCTCGGCCCCCCAGAGTGCTAGGTTACAGGCGTGAGCCACTGTGCCCGGCTGTATTTAATATTTTAATAAACATAGAATAAACATTGCATTATCCTAGCAACAAGGAAAATAAAAACAAGAAAGATTACCTGCAGTCCCACTGGTAATCACGAAGCCTTTCAGTAGAGGAGATAGCTCCATAGTCCTGGCTTCTAACCCCAATTTGGTCCCTTTTGCTTTTTCTAGCACCACTCCTCTTAGAAGCCCACATCCACAGCCTTCGTCTTTAGGAAGCAGTGGGCTTGCTTGCTACCCGAAACGGCTTCTAACATGCATTTGTGAAGTGTTTTTGTGGCTACTCTGGGCACATTTTCTGCATTGCTTTCATGAATATCTTACTATATAAATTCTTGTGTATCTTAAGAGCAGGGAAACCACTTCCAAATTTTGTTTTTTTCCAGATCGCGCAGAATTTAGAGCATACTTCAGTAAAATATATGCTCAGAGGATGTGGTGATTCACAGCACAGATACAAGTTCTCCAAGTTGCTCGATTCCTATTGAATTATTAAATTCAGTCTCACAATATTTTGTGAATTCTGGGAAAGTGTAGACTTTTCATTTCATGTTTTCGGTTCCAGTTGTGGGTACGCACAAATCCTTGCCAGGTGGCAAAGACTACCATTTGACACCTAGTATGTGTGAAGCATGCTTGCAGGAAAACACGTATACTCTGCAAATGGCTGCTTTTTATTTCTGTAAGTAGTTTTTTTTTTCTTGTTTTCAGGTCTGTATTAGCTATTGTAGAGTATAACTCCCAAGAAAACATAACTGTCTCTTGGGCTTATGCGATGCACCACCACACACAAAGCGGAGCTGTACGATCGCCGATATCACAGCGTGCCTTGATGATGAGGCACAAAACAAGCCTTAGCTGGGGAATGCCACAGTCTTCTCAAGTTATTTAATAGTACCCCATTAGGCGCTATCTACTAGAAATAGAAAGCAAAGGCACTTTGTTAGGATGCGTAAATTGTTCTTCAGTGAAGGAGGTTTGTGTATATAATTGAGCTTGGTTGTTTTTGTTTACAAAGCTCCTGTAATTTCCCTGTGCCAGATTCTGAGTCAAAAGAAAAACACCGAAGTCCTTAGGCAACAGCTGTTCTCTGTCCTTCAGGGCGGTGGTTCTGAGCCTCGGATGTGCTCATTCTTGAGAAATGATGCTCTTTGGCTGCAAAGCCCCGCTCTTCTACAGGGCTGTTTTAGGGAATATCTTTATAAAAATAATGCTGTTTGAGAGATATCCTGAAGGAGAAAACAACTGATTACGTCCTAATGTCTGTGGTTCGTGAACTCTTCTCCGAAGTGTGCCTAAGATTTGATTTTGCATTACTGAATGCATTTCTAAGCCTCGCCGTGTGGTGAGGAACGATAGTGTAGGGAGTTTCTGTATTTTTAGTGATGCTGGTCGGCAAATCAACTCTAAAATCAAATTACATCAACCAAAAGTAATATGGGTATTATGGCTATGTATTATAAAACTTTGTACTCAGCCATTTTTCTACATTTTCTAAATTAGCCCATTTGGAAGAAGTGGGCTAATTTTATATGAAAAAAGGAGATAACCAACAATGTGATTTATAAAACAATAATGGTGAAGACTCACTTTACTTGATTTGAAAACGTGTTTAAAATTGAAATTTATCAATTTTGTTAAAGAAAGAGTGATGAATTTAAATGGAATAACAGAATCCAGAAGTTAAAAGCTATTTTAATTGTGTTTAAGACCAGGGAGAAATAACACAACGATGGAGAAAAGTGACACTTGTCAGGTATTTATTTTGGTAGTGGAAGACTCTGTATTGTCTCTGTAGTTGTGGAATATGTAGAAATGGAAAGAGAAACAGAATATAAAAAAAAATGCACTAATGTGTCAAAATTACTTAAAATGGATACAAATGTATTAGGTGAAAATACCGACTCCATTTGATACGTGTGCAAAGAAGATGAATATGGTGAAGCAATCTTCCATCATTTTTATAGAAAATGTGCTGCCTTTTAGAATTAAATTAAAATGTTAGAATTTTTTTTTTTTTTTTGAGACTGAGTCTCGCGTTGTTGCCCTCAGTAGAGTGCCGTGGCGTCACAGCTCACTGCAACCTCTGGCTCTTGGGCTTAGGCGGTTCTCTTGCCTCAGCCTCTGAGGAGCTGGGACTACAGGCGCCCACCACAATGCCCAGCATTTTTTTGTTGTTGTTGCAGTTTGGCCAAGGCCGGGTTCAATCTCACCACCCTCAGTATTTGGAGCCGGAGCCCTACTCACTGAGCTATAGGAGCTGCCCCAATGGTAGAATATTCTTAATGATAAAGATAATAAAATGGGATTTCTTTTTCTTACTGTTCTTACGTTGCTGGCATTGTACATTGTTTCAGTTGTCCTGGAGGGTAATCTGTTAATATGTTTGCCGTAATGATGATGATGATGATAATGGTGGTGGTAATGGCATGTGCCAGATATGTTCCTGAGTGAGTGGGGAGAATGGGCATTTAGAGGGAAGCTCACTGTCTCAGCCACATGGACATATCTGCTATTATACCTATCACAGAGCTCGTTGCACAAAAGCTCTCTAATCTCCAGCTCATCTTTTCAGATTTTTATTTCTTCTGAAAGCCATTTTCCTATGGGCCATATTTATTTTTTAAAAGATTAAGCAAGGTTTCTTTTTCCACATTCACTTTGAGTCTGTTTTGGTAAACGTTTTCCTCCATACCCTGAATGTCTTTCTTCCTCTGACAGGTGGATTATTAATCATCTTTCAGAATTTTGTCCCAGTAGCACTTTGTCAGTAAAGCTGCTCTGCACCTCTGCTTCTCGCCGGGGCTCAGCCTTGGGCCTGAGACGAGCTGAGGCCAGCACCTCTACCTGCTTCTCCGGACACTGTCACTCCTTTGAGGTCAGGCTGTGTCCTTGTCCTCTCTCTAGGCAAGGTGGGGCTTAATACATGGGTGCAGAATAAGTGAATGAAAGAACAAAAGGAAAACTCAATATTATTTGCTGCCTCTTTTATTAGATTCTGTTAATGGAAGTGTGTCACCTTAACTTGGTATAAACTTAACCATTATCGAATTGTGTAGCTCCTAGTAATTTAGTAAAATGAAGGTACTGCAGTTCCACCCGGCGACCTTATTCAGCAGCAGGTGCTTCTTGGTGCTCGTATTTGTCCCATTGCTTGTTTGCTGTTAATGAGCTTTTTACTGGGTCACTTTCAGGTTCTTAGTGATTATAAGATGCTCAAGGAGGTATATTTATCAGCTCTTGTAGGCCAGGCTGCCATTAGTGAACTCTTCTCTGTGATACAGTATTCTCAAGAGAAAATATGCTTAAGGACCTATCTTAGTCTCAGGAAGTAAGTTTTAGCTATTTTTTTTTTTTTAAAGTTTAGGATCCAGACCTGAAAAACCTCTCCTTGTACAAATTATTTGTTGTTATAAGTATCTTTATGCGAAAATTAATGCTTCAAGGTGCAGACTGAGTTTACATTAAAGACGAATGGATGTCTGTATTGAATGGACAGAGTCTCTGCTGCACATGTGGGGCCCACCCTTGCCGTGGCAGAAGTTTCTTTCTCTTTCGGGTAGTTCGGATGCAGGAGGCCCAGGACCACTACAGTTGACTCTGTTCTACACAGTTTGGAGTTTGACTCTGTGTTCCCTGCATGGCATTAAGGGTTCAGGAGTCTTCTTTCTCCCTGTTTTTTATTTAAAATTTAATTTTTGTTGATTTTTCTTCTTAGATTTTATTTATTATTTTTGAGTTGTGATTCGACTTGGCAGTGTGCTCGACTGGTCGAAGTCACCGTTTGTTCATAGAGTTTTATGGGGTTGGGGCGACAAAGTAACTGTGACACTAAATATGTAGTGAATTATTTGGAAGGTCAGATATTTGGGGGACGGGTCATGAATCTGTGCCCTGGTTGCAAGACCCCTGTGATGTGTGTTGTGGAGCCCAGGGGAGGGATGAGAAGGGAGCAGGCTTCATGCTAGACTGAAGGAGGCACAAATAAGGAAGGCTTCATGGAAAGTAATGCAGGGGAGATGCCTGTAGAGAGAGGGCTTTGATAACCAAAAATGGAGGGGGAGGGCAAAGAGGGGCATGGGGTTGTCTTGAAGGAGGTGGGAACAGAAAGTGCTGGGAAAACACAAGAGAAAAGCTCAATTTAATTCAAAGTGGGGGAGGGGGCAGAGGGAGGGCAGAGAGAGGAAGAGAGGGGGACTGGCATGCTTTCACTTAATGGGCTCAAAGTAAGGGTACATGGCACACCTCCTGGGCGCAGGACGCAGGACACAACTGCAACAGGGACCTTACCTAACAAAGGGGAATGTGGCAGCCAAACTGCCCTCATGTTAATCTGAAGACACACAAACAAACAAAAGATATGTAATGAAAAAAAATGTGCTGGGAATGGAAGCCTGGTGTGTTTGTGTGGTGCCCACTGTGCCTTAGAATCAAAATTTGTGGCCGAGGGAATAGGTGTGCACTAATCCTTGTTCTTTTTTTTTTTTTTCTAATAGGGTGAGAAAGGAGAATTTTGTGTTAGATAATACTTTGAGGAAAATGCATTCATTTGTTACTTTACATTATTCAAGATGCTTCTGTGAGCTATACTAATCTTTAACACCTAGTAAATAAGATTTACATTTAGATGGAATTATGTTTGTATTTTAAATGAAGATGTAATAATGGCAACGCTTGTAAATGTGTGACTCTTAAAGGGAGACCTAAACCCTTAGTGTTACCCAAAGGACCAGCTTCCAAGGGCTTTCTGAAGTTAGAAGGTTGCACTATCCCATTTTACTGTCACATTCTGCTGATACATCATTTAGAGAAAGTTCCAGAGAAAGTTCCAATTCCTGCTGAAGAGCAGAGCACGGACGTGATTTTTTACTTAGGTGTGCAGAAAGAAATGGTTAGCACAGAATCGGCTGAAATCAAGCTTTAATTTGACAGACTTTTACATAATTCATCATGATCACTTTGGAAGTCCAGGCAGAATATGCTCTTGATTTTATCACAATGAGTTCCTTTTGAAGGAGTGGTCAGTCATCTTATTAGTTCTTTTTGGTACAGATATTTAGATCTTCCCAGCAAAGCCATGACAATGTACCTAGTCTTTTAAAGAAATGAATTGCTCCGTAAAGATTTATGAGGAAATGAATCAATACATAAAAAGGTATTCCTGTTCAATATTATTCTTGATGTGAATATAATCTTTCTTAAAGACAGGAAAGTAACTGCAGGCTCTTTCTGTCTTTCAATCCATAGGCTGTCCATCTGGCCCAGGCAAGTTTCCAGATTGAAGCCTTCGGCTCCAAATTCATTCTTGACCTCATACTGAACAAGTAAGTATTTAGCCATCATCCTCTGGGAAACCAGGTACAACAAAAATTCATTTTTATAATATTGGATTAGTCAAAGTAACATCTGTTGTTGAAGCAACTGATCTTTTCTAGCTGATCACATGTCATGCAGCCCATAAAGTAAAATATAAAAGTCTCAACGATGAATTCTTTTTTTTCCTTGAAAGAAAAGACATTTAACATTTACTGTGTTAAATATCTCAAATGCGGTGCTAATGTTATGATTTTAAATGGAATAAATATTTGAAGTAATACTAGTTAATTGAATGTTAACTGTAATCATCAGTGTATATAAGAAGCATGAAAAACTACTGATTCAAGGACAATTTAACTTCGGTCTAGAAATTTTTCCATTTTTCCCTGTATAATGCAATTCACACGACTTCTGTAGGAAGAACAAGGTAAGTGATGACTTGCAAATAGCTATCTTGAGAAGATTCTTTGCTTTATAATTGACTCTAATATGGATTCTTTGAAAGTTTGCTCCTGATGAAAATTCGCCTGATTGTCTCTGAGCATGCATTTGTTGGTCTTTAAATGCTGCTTCTTGTTGGAACCAGTTGTACAGACATCTTTGTACAAAGTGTGACCCAGAGCTGGTGCCTGAGCCAGAGCTCTTCAGTCTCAAGTAGAGCTAACACAGAGCCTTTCTTTGGTGAAAACAATTTTCTGTGTGGTTTTCTTGAGTTACAAAAATACTCCAGTCAGTATCTTAAGCTCTCATTAGTATTTTGATCAGGACTTCATCTTTGCAAGAAGGATACCACTTAAAGCAATCAAATGCTATATTCTATAGGTGGTCACAGCCAATATCTGAGAAATTGCACAGGGTTGTAAAGAACAACTATTAAATTTCTTGTATGCCAAATTCTGTGAGCTCTGCAGAAAAAAAATGCGGAGTCAGCTCGGGTGCTCCTTACTCAAGTGTTACTGCAGCTTCAAGTCAGAGTGAATCAGCAGAACTCAGAATTTCCTGCGTTGAAGGTACTGCAGGTTTTCCTTCTGGGTTGGGTTCAGTTCCACCATGCTGTGTCAGCAGTGTGCCTACCTAAGAAATTTGTCTTGCCAAATCTTAGATTATGTTAAATAGCAGGATATGGCTAATTTTAGTTAAAGTTCTCTATTCCTTTAACTCTTACTGCAGTGGAGACCATTATTCCCAACTGTAAAGTGATGGCAACAATCAACACTGCTATGTGTTTTGAGCAATAAAATATCACAGTCGTAGCAGAATTTCCCAATCAGATATTAGATGGTAGAGAGAGGGTCATAGGGGATGTCCAGGGACTTAGAGTTCTGGAGATGTGTCAGAAATTATTTGTCAGTAACATTTAGCCTGTGAAGGCATCAACTTGAGCACCTATTATGTACAGTCCTGCCTTGAGGAATTTAGAGTCTCATAGATACATATTTAATTTTAGAAGAGTGAGAAATGAAATGTGCTAGAAGTTAACGTGGTATGTTGTGGTAGCACCAAGGAGATGCAGCTCTTCTGGGTAGAGGAGTGTGAAAAGGCATCTGGGAAAAAGCGATGCTTGAACTAAATGTTGGAGAAGTGTGTTGTAGGCATGTGAGGTGCTGTGTCTGTGGGGGCAGGGCCATGTTGCAAAAACACGAGTCTTTGGCTGAAGCTTTGTAAATGACAAGGTTGAGGCAGAGGGAGATGGGTTGGGAGAAGTAAGCCTAGGGACAGTTCAACTCTTGGTATATCTGGTATTTCATGCTCAAGTGCTTGGCCAGTATCTCTTAGACTGGAAAAGTCAAGTCTGGGAAGTAAGCAGAGTTCCTTTTCTCAGGAAATGCTGAGATGCATGGAGAAGGAGCACTTTTAAGAAATCGTAAGTTGATAAAAATTATTGGGACTGCTTCAGTGTGGATGGCAAGGCAGAGAGAAGAGTTACAGATGACAGAGGTGCCTTGGTGGTCGGTTGGGTGGAGGGTGTGGTATTTAGCTAACTTGGGCAGCACCAGAGAACAGACAGATTTAAATGGTGGAGGGAAGAGAATGTGACATTAGGTAAGACATGATCTGAGGGGCTCTGGGACACACGAGACCAAGTCTGGGAAGTAGCTGGCCATAACCTCAGAGGAGAGGTGGGAGCTAAAGATAGGAGACTTGGGAGTTATTTTCTATAATAAGTATTTTACAAGGCAAATGTGGCTGTGAATAATGTTGCCCAGAGAGAGCAGAGAGAAGCTGGAAAGACAGTTATGAGTGAGGAGAGGACGAGGAAGCCATGAAGGAGATGGGGTCTTGCAATGTTGCTCAGATTGGTCTGGAACTCCTGGCCTGTAATTCCAGGTATGAGGTACCACACCTGGACTATTTCTTAAATTTTATTTTTATTTAGTATTATTTACTACTTTTTAAGAGCTGAGTGCTCTTATCACCACAGTGTGTGAGAGAAGGAGGCAGTCTGAGGTGTGGATCCAGGGTCCAGTTTTTGTGATAGCACAGAATTATGCAGACAGAGGTCTTGGAACACTGGTGAGTGAAGTGACTCAGGTCATTAGTATCAGGATCTGGTCGAGGGAAGAAAGGAAACGGAGGTCTCTGGAGTGAAAAGTGCATGGCAGGGAGGCCATGAGAATGGCCTTTGTGTGGTACCTCCCCAGGCAGTCCTGAGCCTTCTGAGTGCAACATGAGTGTGCACTCAGTGACTTGGAGATAAGAGCAGGTATCACAGAGTGAGGTGTGTTGTGGGAGTGGGCTCTAGTGTAAGTGATTAGAAGTCTGGTCCATGTTAGACTAAAGTTAAAGAGTCAAGAAAATGTTTAAATGAGTCATGGAGGAATCAAAAGAGCTTCTGGGGAAGGAGGGATCTCGTTTCCACCCTGGGCGATCATTGCCAGATTATAGGCAATGATTTTAAATCACCAGAAGAGGGAAAGGCAGAAGTACGGGGTAAGTTTGCAGGCTCGGTGTGTGGAGGAATGAGCGCATAGAGATGTTGTGGACTGGTCTGGGTGGTGAATCCTCCTCCAGTGACCCCACCAAGCCTGGAAGACCAGCTGGTGGGGCCTATCCTGATGTAAGTTCCTGGGAGAAGAGCCTTTATTGGGTATTTTGATAGAGTGAACAAGGAGGCGTCTCAAGGCAGTACTGTGCGCTTTCCTCATGTTCAGCAAATGCCAAGTGAGCATCTGCTCTATGCCTGTGAGCCTTACAGGTGCTGCCATTGCTGAGAATAGGACAAGATTCCTGTGTCCCCGGAAAGCCTCCTTGCAGAAGAGGATGTGGGCAGAGGTGAGTATGCTGAAGAAGAAACCACTGGGCTGGGTGAGAGAGGTGGAGGTGGAGTTGGAAGAAGCCAGAGGCCTGTCTGCCGAGGACCCTGAACTGAGATCTGGTTGTAAAGAGGAGCCACCACGCAATGCTGAAAGGCTGAGTACTCCACACAACTGGGACAGCAAGGCAGCTGGTGCTAAGGAGGACACAGAATGTTCTAGAAGGAGGCTATCTTGACTAGAGTGCAGTGGAGGGGCAGGGCTGGTGAGAGGCTGAGGATCCCAGATCAGAGGGGAAGGAGCTATGTAGCCAGGGTATGCAGGACTGTGTGCCGTGGCGAGGACTTTGGATGGGAAGCTGGAGGGCAAGAAGTGTGGAATTAACCCAGCTCGGTGTCCTTTTCTTTTTTTTTTAGCCCAAAAGCACCTAGTTGTGACCAAAGAGGACCGTTAGTCATGGTTCCATCAGAATACTCTTTAAAAAATTTTATTTTATTTTTTCTCTAGAACAATCATTGTTCCAAGTTACAGTAGGTTTTCAAAAGACTTCTAGGTCACTGTTTCTTCTTTGAGGGTGTCAAACAAGCAGTTAAATTAAAAAATTTTATTTAAAAACTCATTTTATTGAGGTATGATTGACATTGGAGCAACAATTCTTAATGTGTATCAGCCCTTGGAAGCCCAGGGGTCTGAGCATGCCTCCTCTGTGTGTATGAGTGGAATTATGCCAAAGCCTGTGAAGCTGTATTTGCTGGTGTTTTCAGCAAGTGTTTACTGGGAACAGCCATGATCAGAGCTGCATAATAGCTGAGAGTGTGGTTCTATGGCCAAACAGACCTGCGTTTGAGTCCAAGGCCTGCCATTTACTAGCTGTATGATCTTGGGCAAGTTTCTTAACGTCTTCCTTTTCTGCTTTTTCTCTTCTCTACTCCCTTTACCACTGTCCACACACCATAAAATGCACCCCTCTGCAGTGTACCATTCAGTGGTTCTTAGTTATATCCACAGAGTTATGGAGAGTTGTGGTGACAGAGTTGTCACCACAGTCTAATTCCAGAACATTTTTATCATCCCCAAAGGAAACTCTGTGCTCATTATCCGGCACGTCCCCTTGCTCCGCACCCTCAACCCTGGTAACCACTAAGCTATTCTCTGTGTCTACAGATTTGCCTGTTCTGGCCATTTAA
>CAUYTI010014557.1:0-16147 GCA_963575145.1 Galago senegalensis | reverse complement strand
TTGAGACAGAGCCTCAAGCCGTCCCCCTGGGTAGAGTGCCATGGCATTACAGCTCACAGCAACCTCCAACTCCTGGGCTCAAGAGAGTCTCTTGCCTCCGCCTCCCAAGTAGCTGGGACCACAGGCGCCTGCCACAATGCCTGGCTATTTTTTGGTTGCAGCCGTCATTGTTGTTTGGCGGGCCCGGGCTGGGGATTCAAACCTGCCACCTTAGGTGTATGTGGCTGGCGCCTTAGCTGGTTGAGCTATAGGCGCCGAGCCTGATGTGACCATTTTTCTGTAACACAGAGTAGCACTAAATCAGGAAATGATGGGCTGCAAAGGCACTAATTTTAAGAAGTATTTACCTGTTGGCTTTCCTTCAGAAGATCTGAGTTCTCTCATTATTTTAAGTTAATCTCAAATTCATCTGAACTGAAAAGAGATGGCTCTGAATCTAGAAGAAAGCTTAAGTGGACTCTGTGCTCAGAGACCTGGAATCCCACCTGGAAGTTTCCTCTCTTCTCTTTTCTGTTGTCTCTCTGTCGTCTCAGTTCTCAGTCTGTCTTCTCTATTCTCCGTGGTCGGGGAGAATCCTGATACTGTTTTCATCTGAAAAAGAAAGGGACTCAGATAACAAGGGGGTTGGTGGGACTCTTCTTTCTGCACTGGACTTAGGGGTATTTGAGGAAGGGGAAAAGAGCTGCTTTCTATAAAAATCTATTATTGGAGTCATTCTTTGGGGTTAATACATTGTCTCTGGAAAACTTTTGTTAATAGTAGGTAAGGATTGACACGTTGGCCTAGAATACACACTATCATTTCAGCAAGGACAGTTTCACTATCTTAGCCATTAGCTCAGAAAGCTAGATGTCTACGGTGCTCATCTCTCTCATACACACACAAAACCACACACACACAATTTGAGGAACTGAGGAGCTCTAATCCCCAACTTTATATTTAGTACATTGTAGCACAAAGTGTGCCTTAATATATTTTTATTAAATTGACGGGCAGGTGAAAAGGAAAGGTTGTCCGGTATTATGTGGGACGTAGCACAATCTGGACTGTGTAGATGTTAAAGTCAACAGAGGGTCAAAGGGTTTTGATGAAAGGATGAAAATATCCACATTCAGGATTTCCAGTTTGATTTCTCAATCACTATGTTCAAGTAACCACACACCAAAAAAGCGGAAATGGGTGAAATGTTTTCTGAGTTGGGATGTGTTTTTCTTAATTCATTGAGTTTTCAACTGATGGGATATATCTTAAAAATTCTTTAAATGACTTAGTGTAGAAAATAGCCACAAAAATGCTTAGACAATACTTTATATTTTTTTTCGGTAAAGGAGGTATTTTAAGAATTTTGGGAGGAGGGGAATAAAATGATGACTTTCTATATTAAGTTTCTCTAACTGGTTGTGTACAGTTCCAGGTAATTAAAAAACATAGTAATGGAAATTTATAAAGGGTCTGAAAGAATTAATAGATTTTTCAAATCTGGAGAACTTTTAGTAAGCATCACTTTGGAAAACTAATTTATTCACATATTATAATCAGTACTTTAAAAAAGAAAACAATCTTTCAGAAAGGCAGGAAGTTTTGGAGCCAAGGCCAAAATCTCTAACGCAGTCACCTCCGCCCCCCATTGAAACAGCAGGAACAATTCAAACACGCCCACAGCCCAGGAAATCATCAGACCCAAGTGATCTAGTTAGGTAGGAAAAAAAAATGCTCCGCATCTCCCAAAGTGTCTTAAGAGTTTCAGTGATGAAATAAAAATGAGAAATGTTTCAGAAGCCAATTCAGCTCTCAGGCCCAAGTCAAAAGTGGACTTTTTTTTAACAAATGCGGGCCCAGAAAGGGACTGTGAAGTTAGAACAGCGGTGGCGCCTCCAAACACGCTCGGGCAGGGCAGGCGGGAAGCCCGGCGGGTGACGGGACCGAGCGCGGTGCGGCTCCAGAGCGTCTCCGGCACGGCTGCTGCTGTTGTCCCGGGTGCTGAAAACCGGCAACTTCCCGGGGAGCGGCGGCCACTTTACTCTCCAGGAGGTGCGGGGTTCCAGGCTGTGCACCTGCTAGGACCATGTGGCCCCGGCCCAGAGGGGTCCCTCCAGATGCGCCCCTGCCTGGCCCCTCTAGGCGGGACCCGGTCGCGTCCCCACGTCTCCCCACCGCCCCGCGCTGCGCCCCCCAGCTCCACTTGCTTGCAAAGTCCCTCCGCCCGGGACGCGGGCACGAGGCGGGAGGGGGCGGAGGGGGCCGGGGAGTGGGAACCAGCCCGGGTCCGGGATTGGGGGGGTTGAGGCGGGAGCGAGCGGGCATGCGCAGTGGGGCGGAGGAGGTGGCGATGGCCGGGGGAGGCGGGGGGACTGCTGTTTATTTGCAGCTGGGCCAACTCCGCGGCTCAGGCGGCGGGGAAGCGCTGGGCGCCCGCGGCGGGTCCAGCTGCCGCCGCACCATGCCCGAGCCCACCTCTGGGCGTCCGCCGCGCGCCTCTGGGGCCCCAGCAGGGGAGGATGCCAGACACCCGGGAGAGGCCAGAGCAGCGGCGACTGCGGCGCGATGGTGGTGACCACGTCTGCCCGAGGCGGCGGTGGGGACCGCGCGCCCTCCCGGCAGCGGGGCTGCGAGCTCGCGCCGGCCGGGGCCGTGGCGCTGCTGGCCGGGGCGAGCTGCCTGTGCTACGGCCGCTCCCTGCAGGGCGAGTTCGTGCACGACGACGTGTGGGCGATCGTGAACAACCCCGACGTGCGGCCCGGCGCCCCGCTCCTCTGGGGCATCTTCACCAACGACTTCTGGGGCAAGGGCATGGCCGAGAACACCAGCCACAAGTCCTACCGGCCGCTCTGCGTCCTCACCTTCAAGTGAGTCCCTCACCTCGCGCTCGCTACCGCCGCCTCCTCCTCCCCTCCACTGCACCCCGGGCAGGGAGAAGTTGCAGGAGTGGTTCGGGGGGACTTTTTTTTCTGCCACCCTGACCCTGTACACCTCCCTCCTTCCCGGGTGGTCCTGGGCACTTTGCTCCAGGGTCCAGGGCCTCGTGCATCTGGGCTCCTGGAGCCGTTCGGGCGGCGCGGACTGGGGAGTTGAGACCGAGTTTCTCAAGTGTCTGCGCTCTCGCGGGCTTCTCTCTCTGGGGGCAGGGCTGGGACCCAGCTGGTGGAAGCACCTCCACGCCCCTTGACCCCTGCCGGCTGCTGACCAAGTGCCACGAGCGCAGACCGGTGGGTTTCGGAGGGGTGGGCGGTGGTGTGATGCTTCTGAAATGGGAATTTCTCCGAGGCTGTTGGGCAGCTTTGCAGATGAGGAGTGTGTCAGCCCCTTAGGGGTTGCTTTCAGGGTAGATGAGGCGGGAGCCTTGAGCTTCCAGGGCAGCGAGGGTTTAGGGGAGGAGGAGGGAGGGGAGAAGAAGATCTCCCCTCCCCCCCTCCCATACACCCGCTGCGCACCCTTGGCTGCTCCCGGAGCCTCTCCAGCCCATCAGACCCCTCCGGATCGAGACTCGATAAGGTCCAAGACCGAACGGACGCAGAAGCCTGGGATTCTCCGGGCATCCTGGGGTCCTCGCCGAAATAGTTTTTTACAACCTCAGAGTCATGATTCAGCATTTCTGATGTGAATAAGTGTAAAGGGAAGGGAGAACACGCCAGGTTTTTGTAGGGTGGAGTATTTTCATGAATTTAGAAGCGAGCTCGTTTTAGAGGAGAGAAGGACTCAGATGCAGGAAGCGCTGTCTGCTGCATCGTGAGCTTGACTCAACCCCGATCGTGTGGTTCAGCATTTAACCTATTTTAATGCCCTGGACAAAACTGTAGCGATACATTGGTTCAGTGTTACTAGCGTTTTAAGCCTTTTCCAACGGGTGTAATAGGAGAACCTGTGTTTATGGTAATATCACTTGAGACTGGGTTGGCAGCTTAAAAACCCTGGTCTGGCCTGGAGGCCTGTGTCTCTTGACAGGTGGCTCTGATGGCTTAGAAAAGGAGACCATAGCAATTGGCAGCAATTCATGGGCTTTTGACTTAATTCTTTCAGTGAAAGTTTAATGTTTTTAAGAGGGTGAGAAAATTACACATTTGACTCTAAAGAGCACATTCAGTCTTAGAGCCATTTGTCCTCTTGGAAAGTTGTCCTGGTTTTCTACTGAAAGCTAATGTCAGCCTGGAGTGAGTTGCGCAGTTTTTCAAATGTTTCTCACAGTTTCTTTCTATGCCGTGAGATAATGATTTCACTTCTAGATTGACCTGCTTTTTTGTTTCTTACAGTGAGGATTGGTTTATTTAAAGTATGGAAGCTCACATAAGGTGTGCTGGAGTAATAATAGCCCTGGACACCGTCCTGGTCACTGATAGGAGCGTTTACCATTTTAAAAGCTCAGGGTCAAATGCCTGTGCCTACTTGCGAAAGAGTAGAGAAGAGTGTTTTCATTTTTTGACTTTCTAAACATTTTTTTTTGCTTCATGTTGGAGATTGGGGGTAGAGGAGGGAAGAGGGGAGGGAGGGAGATGGCATGGAGGTGAGGCCACTGAGGAAGAGGAAAATGAGCAGAGTTGGCAAAACGGGCTGGAGCAAAGGAGAAAGCGGGTTGGATGCATGGGAGTGGGGCAGAGGAACTCTTCCCTTGTGGTCATTGATTGTAAAAAAGCAACCTGGTGTCTAAGATGCATTGCCCTTTGTGTATTTTATGTTACTGTCTATGAAACATACACTTTTCATTTTTCTAGTTACAAATCTAGAGAGCAGCATAGCACTAATTGGAAAGAGGTTCTCCTTCCTTTTCAGAAAGACAACATTAACTAGTCTTTCTGTGCTCACATGCATCGATTTAAATAAGACCAGACAGCTTTTACTACGTAGTCACCTGGAGTGAAATTGCATCTTCTAGTGCAATAGCATAAGGCTGGAGGACATTGATGACTTAGACCCACGTAACTGTAAAGGATGCTGCAAAGACAGACAAAAGATCGCATAGTTAACTGTCCAGCATGAACCAAGCATGGGCCTAGACATTTTACATAGATTACATCTTTATGACTTTTATATTTATTTTAGATTCTTGCTGTGTCACCCAGGCTGGAGTGCAGTGGTATGATCAGAGCTCACAGAAACCTTGAACCCATGGACTCAAGTGATCCTCCTGCCTCAGCTTCCTGTAGTAGCTGAGATTATAGGCATATGCCACCATGCCTGGCCAATTTTTAATTTTTTTTTTTTTTTGTAGAGATGTGGTCTCCCTATATTGCCCACTGTGGTCTTGAACTCCTGCCTCAAGTGATCCTTCCACCTCAGCCTCCCAGATTGCTGGTGTTATAGGCATGACCTGCTGCACCTGGACAATTTTTATTTTTGATAGTGAAAACAGAATTCAGGTAGCTCTCTAAATATGTGCAGATCATTTTAATTGTGTTTTAAATTATGCTTGTTTGAGCAAAATCTTTTGAGATTTCCAATCCATTAAGAAAACTCTTTGTATTGAGATAATTGTATATTCCCATCTAGTTGTAGGTAATAATATAGCAATCTCTTTTACCCTTTCTCCTTTTCCGCCCAGTACTAACACCTTGTGTAACTATCGTACAGTATCACAACCAGAAAATTGACAATAGAGCTTTTATTCAGATTTCACCAGTTTTACATGTACTTTTGGAAATTTATTTACTTTGGTAAGTGTATAGTTCTCTGCAGTTTCATCATGTGTGTAGACTTCTGAGACCACCACCCCAGTAGAGAACAGGACAATTCCATTGGGAGGATCCCTCCTGCTTCCCCATCACGGCCGTACACACCTAATTCATAATCCCCTCACCCTCATTCATAAAAACCACTAATCTAGTCTCCATCTCCATAATCTTGTCATTTCAGTCATATTTCATACGTAGAGTCGTATAACCTGACAGCTCCCGGGATGGTGTTTTTTCCCCACTGGGTGTGTCTTCATTAGGCATTCCTTTCCATGGCTGACTACTATTCCATTGTGTGGATATACCACAGTTGTGTTTAAACCATTTGGGGAGGACATCTGAGTTGTTTCCAGATTTTGTCTATTATAAATAGAGCTGCTATAAAAATTCATTTACAGACTTTTGAGCAAATGTACATTTTTAGGTCTCTGGGATCAATGCCCAGGAGCGCAATTGCTGGGTCGTATGGTGGTCTCATGGTTAGTTTTTATGAAGCTGCCAAACTATGTCCCAGACATTCCGACCAACAGTGCATGAGTAATTCAGCCTCTCTGCCTCCTTTTTAGCACTTTGTATTGTTGCAGTTTTTTGTTGTAACCATTCTGGCAAATGTTTGGTGGCGTCTCATTGTGGTTTTAATTTCCATTTCTCTAATGTCTGGCGATGTGAATGGAACATCTTTTCACGTGCCTATTTGTCCTCTGTATATCCTCATTGGGTGATTGTACCTTTGTAAATGTGTTCATTTCCTAAGTGGAGTTTTTTTGTTTGTTTTTTCAAATGTTGCGTTTGGAAGTTCTCTCTATTTTCCGGGTGTGTGTCTCTGGGTTGGTGAATACTTTCTCCGACCCTGTAGCTTGTCTTTTTGTCTTTCCTAGTGTAAAACTCAAAGCTATTTTTTATTAAAAGTACGCTTATTATCTTTGATTCATTGAATATATGTCACACATGCTGAGAGCTAGAAATCTCTGTGAGAAGAAATATAATTGACATATGCATAATGCCTTTTGCTATGAAGGTACTGGATTATATTCTGATAAATAATAAAGGTGCTTGCTTAGGTAATAAAGATTCTAATCACAATTTTTCTCGAATAAGAAATGAGCTAAAATTGAAATGAGGAAGGAGCTTATCAGAACATGTATTTTTACTATTTTTTTTTGGGGGGGGGAGGAGCTAGCAACAGAACATGAGCTTACCAAGATGTGATGGCTTTGTAGGTAGCATGTCACTTTAGCTAAGTTGGAACTGTGTTTCTTAGAATTCCCTTGGCAGGATGGTCTATGTTAGAACTGGCCACAGAAGCAATTTCTGTGAGATTTGGAAGGTAGAATTGATGTGGCCATTATCACTCTGGGAAGGTGTGTAGATTATGGATGTTGTCACGGAAGTGCTAGTGAATCCATCTGCTGGTGGTTTGCAGCAGCGGCCAGGGCTGCCTGCATCTCTCCTGCTCTCTGATCTCCTCCTTCAGCTATTTGGAATCATGATGCAGGTGTGTGTGCAGCTTTGCAAGGAAGAGCAGCGGATTTTTAGCAAGCTACTCTTATGATCAAGGTTGGAGCCTTAGGGACAGTGGGAAATAGACATGTATTCCTGCTCATGCTTGTGGGTTCCACCGCCTCCTGGCCTTCCCCTACTTAAGTTCCATTTATCCCCCTTTCCAGAATGGCTGCCCTGCCTTTTGACTTATGTTGTAGACACAGAGACATCAGACTTCAGTGGGCTCTTCAGTCAGGTCCCCCAGTTGTGAAAGTTGTAGGTTAAATCCCTACAGTAAATCCCTTCCTCTGACTCACTCCTGGTGGTTCTGCTTTTCTAGTCAAACCCTAACTGGTGCAGATGGACGTTTCTTTGCGTTCCTTGAAATGAATTTAGAATTCTACTGAACTTCTATTTCAAATCAAATCCCATATCTAGTCTTTGCATACGATCATGCCCAAGAGCCGGCAGGAATATTTATTTCTGGGCAATAGTGGAGCACAGTCCACACATCTGTGAATCTGTAGCAGTAACCTTTTTAAAGTTTGCTTCTTTATCCCTCACTGGGCATGACCTGTTTGCAACTCTGAAATCAGGAAGAATGCTTAAGCTACTCTGTAGACACTTAATTGACCCAGAACCAAACCCCATGATGCCCATTAACCACTCCCCTGCTTGAAAAATGGGCTTGATTGATTTAGTTTAGTTTTATCCCCCTCATCCCTCATGGGAAGAAGTTCCTGCTGAATTAGCAGTGCCATTCTTTTTTTTTTTTTAAAGACAGAATCTTACTTTGTCACCCTCAGTAGAGTGCTGTGGTGTTATAGCTCACAGCAACCTCAGACTCTTGGGCTCAAGTAATTCTCTTGTTTCAGCCTCCTGAGTAGCTGGGACTATAGGCGCCTACCACAATGCCCAACTATTTCTAGAGATGGGGTCTCCCTCTGGCTCAGGCTGGTCTTGAACCTGTGAGCTCAGGCGATCCACCTGCCTTGGGCTCCCAGAGTGCTAGGATTACAGGTGTGAGCCATGGCACCCAGCCGGGCCTTGCCATTCCTTTCTGAAAGCAAATGGAAGCAAACAGAAGTGTGTTTCAGCAAGAAAGAACCAAAGATTTCTTTAACACTAAGAATGAAGAAACTAAGTCAAATTAAAGGCCTTTAAACTCTCGGTTCTCCCTCTGTGTGTTTAGACTAGTAGATCATATTTGCTATAAAATTTTTTTTCATTAAAGGCTTCTGATGATGATATAAGCCATAAGAGTGAAAGTGGGTGGTTTAAAATGTCAGAGCTAAAAAATAGAATATCTTAATATGTACAGCTGTATGAATTTGCAGCATTTTAATGTTTGATCTTGAGAGTTTTTGCAGCAGTTTGCATCTTTTAGTCACAAGTGGTGCGCCAACCATGACAGTAAGCACCAGCCTCCATGCCCCAAACCTTAAAGAAATAGTGCCACGTTTCTTTGGGTTCTATTCCTTTTGATTTGACTTCTGTGAGGTTTCAATTTGAACGAGTCTGTGGCAACAAGGCTGGCAAGTTTGTTTGCTAAGTCTGTCATAGGAAAGAAGTGAAGATTGTCTAGGTGTTTTGACTGATTGTTTAGGATGTTGAATGACATTAATAGCCAAGGAAAAGTACGATCGGAGGCAATAAAGATTTTGTAAAGAACAGCACAAGGAAAGCCTTTGAAAATGTTATGCTCCATCCATGTTAAGGTTATCTTTGAAACTCCAAGAAGAAGAGGTTGTGATTATGATCTGGTAAGATGCGGCTCAGCTCTGATGGAAGGTATACTTTAGACTACGAAGTCTGGGGGTGTAGGAGGGATGGAAAATGAGAAGTATGTATTTTTGGATCCTGGAGTTTTTATAGGTGACTCCCTGAATGAAGGCTTGCAAGTCACCTTCTAAAGCAGTCTATTTTTATCAACAAATGTCTTTTCTTCTTTTAGAGCTACATTTATATTTTTCCTGACTTTGAGTATTTAGTCATCTCACTTAAAAAGAGACAGGAGGAAAGCTTGGTCATGCCAAAATCATGACAATGTTCCTTGCCCCAATGATAAGATACGGTTTCTGTTCTCCTAAGTCCTGTTGGATCTGGTCCCTGGCTACCTCTGTGACCCCTAAGCCCACCAATCTCCACCTCGTTCTCTACACCAGCACTCCCTGTCCTTTGCACAGGCCAGACCCGCTGTTGCCAAGGGTTTGAAAATGTCAGTTCTTCTTCCTGAGCGCTCTGTTCCAGATCCGTGCACAGCTTGCTCACTCGCCACCTCCACTCATCATATACTGCATCGGCCAGGTCTTCCCCGGCCACCTGATCTACAGTAAAAATCACTCCTCCATCTCCCATTCTTCCTCTCTTCCTCTACTTTGCCTTAGCATCCCTCATTACTGTCTAGAATCATTTTCGTTGCTGGTTTTTAAGTCCCCCCCACTCCAGTGTAAGCTCCATGAGGTATGTCTCTCACACTTAGAACGTTCCCTGGCTTGCAGAGTAGAGGCTCAAGAATTGCTGTCTAAAGAAAGAATGAATATTTTATGAGTTAGAAAAATAAATACATTTTAAAAAGAAATGAATCCATCAATTTGGCAGTGCCCAGCTTAAATATTAAGGTAGGGCTATACTTCTATGATGTAAAGAAGAAGTCTGCTTGTTTTACATGTTGGCTGACTTATCCTTTTTCTTTCACTCTCAAAGAGAAAAGTGGAGGCAGGTTAGGAATTCCCTTGGACACACCTCGAGGATACCAGGGGATTCTGCTTGTTGAAAGGTTAAGGGGCAGCTTCAGTTCTGAAAAGGATGATGGTGGCTTTCCATTGTGACCTGCTGGGACTGAGGGAAGATTGAACATAACCGATGGCTGGATAAATGCTGGAAAGGTTAAGAGTAGAGATAGCAACTATGTCTTCTGGGCAAAACCCAGAATTACAGGGGGTTCTCTTCATAGCCAGCTCTCAGAGGCTTACAATTCAGCTTTGGTTTTTGTAAGGAATGGTCATTTTTTGTCCCAGTCAGTGAGGTACACATGAAATAACATTTCCTTTGGCTCAAATAGAATGCCAGGATGTGAAAATACTTTATCAAAAGAACTAACATGATGGTAGTTGCTCTTTCTCAGTGTTACATAATAAAGAGTTTGTCTGTCTCTGTCCTGGGATTGCTAGGAGGGAGCTTCTAAACTTAGGGAATTTCTTAAGTGGTAGGAGTTTCTCTGTTATTCACAGTAGACTTCTGTTATCACACCTGAGGTTTTTTTTTTTTTTTTTTTTTTTTTGCTAAGGTGGAGGTGATGCATGGGAAGGCCTTGGGTTTGGCCATGCTGGGAAGACCAATCATATGATTAGAGGGGTTGGGGCTTTGAGCCACATGATACCAACTCTAGTTTCCAACCTTCCGGGAAGGGAGAGGGTCTGGAGAGTGAGTTTAGTCATGTGACTGGTGGTTCAGTCAATCAGGCATACATGACAATACCCCAGTGAAAACTCTAGATATCACAGCTTGCTCAAACTCCCTGGCAGGTAAGTGTATGTTGATGTGCTGGGAGGGTGGAATGTCCTAAAGACACAGAATACTTGTGCTTATGACCGTCACTAACTTGTTCCATAGGTCTTTTCCTTTGTCCCAATTTATATCCTTTGTAATAAAACTATAGTCAAAAAGTATAGTGATTTCTTGAACTTCATGAGTTGTTCTAGTGAGTTATCAAACCCAAGAGAATTGTGGGAAGTCTTGATTTTTGTAGCCAGTTGGACAGAATTGCAAGTGGCTTGGGGACCCTCAAATTTGTGGTTGATGTCTGAAGTGTGGGGGTTGTGGAGAACTTTGCCCTCAACCTGTGAAGTCTGTATTAACCCATGGTAGTGAGTGTGAGAGGGCAGTGCATCCAGGTAGTCTACCAAACACACACCTTTAAAAGAAAAAAAATTACTCAATATTGACAACTTAGTTACAATTAAAACTAAGATACTTGGGATGGCACTCATAGTGAGTAGGGCACCAGCACATGCACCGAGGCTGGTGGGTTTGAACCTGGCCCAGGCCAGCTAAAACAACAATGATAACTGCAACAACAACAACAGCAACAACAAAAATAGCTGGGCATTGTGGTGGGTGCCTGTAGTCCTAGCTGCTTGGGAGGCTGAGGCAAGAGAATAGCTTAAGTCCAAGAGTTGGAGGTTGCCGTGAGCTGTGATGCCATGGCACTCTGCCCAGGGCGACAGCGCAAGACTATGTCTCTAAAAAAAAAAAACTAAGATACTTGGCTTTGATGCTATTCTAATTTTTACTATTAGCTGACCCTGTTTTGAGGACTTTGTTGTGGAATTTACTGTCTTCTAGAAGGAGCTGCTGCTAATCTTCCAGTCATCAGTTTTCATGCCCTTTCTTTGGTCAGATTGTTGCTCTGAGTAGTGAGGTGACAGTAATGACAACCAGTGTCCCTTGTGTGGGGCAGCTTCCTTAGGTGGAATGTGATGTGCAGAGCTCGGATCCCAACCGTGAGTTCTGCCTTTGCTTCAGCGTGCTGATCTCCCCTCCACACGCTTTTTTGTTGGTGCCTGTGAATTATATCGTTTGGTGTTTCAGACACGTTAAGTGATGATGATTTACTGATTTATTTCTGATACTGGAGGGAATGCAGAAGGAGAGCAACTGAAATGATTGAGGGCCAAAGGGATTTGCCGTAGAGGAAAAATGAGAAGGACCAGATGTTGTTATTTATTGGTTGAATGATCTAAGAAGACTATGGCAACCACTTGTAAGCATTCGAGAGCTGTGATGATGGCAAGAGGTGGAGAAAAAGAAGGTGAACGGCAGTAGAGGGAGACGGAGGAATGTGCTGTGTGTTTAGCTTTGGGCAGTGGAACCCCCCCAGGAAGGCACTGGTGAACCCATCATCGGAGATGCCAGAAACAGCCGATAAAGGGGTACATTTAATTTTTTCTTTTCCCTGGTTTATAGTTCTTATTGGAAAAGGATGTGTGTTTTCTTACCACCGAGGAAACAAGTTTTTTCTGGTAATCTTGATCCTGTGTAGCCTTCCCTTAAGCTTTGAGACCTTTCTTTCATTGATATTAGTGTGTCTTGCCTTGGACGACTTGGGTTTTGTGGGGCAGATCTCTGTGCCCCCACATCAGAACTACTTGACTTAGAATACCTTGGGATGGGCTCAGGGAATCAGCAATTGTAGCTAATATACCCAGTGATTAAGAAGATCAGGAATCACTGGAACTTAATAGGGGGCCCATGTTTAATGAGGTTGAGATGTCAGAATCTTGTTGGCATGTGGTAGAGAAAGGAGCCCAGAGGCTAATGGAGATAGGAAGGTTGGAATGCATTGATCACATGCTGCCTGCATGTTCCCTGCCACCCCTTCACTGTATTTCCAGCAAGAACCAGATGACTTTCCCTTCACTGAGGCATTGAGAATCACGTTAGTGAGGGAGCACCTGCGACTTTGAGAAGCTCTGCCATGGCTGTCTTCTATAGGCCAGCTGTGACACGGGAGATGCTGCTGTGGAGGAGGGCTCTCCAGCTTCAGTGACGTGATGTGGTGCTGGAGTCCCAGAGCCAAGTGGCAGACCATAGTTGCCAAAGACAGGTGGTGCATTTACTAAGAACTGTGGCAGCCAGTGGGGATGCAATGGTAAGAGAATGTTTGACCCACAGGGATCCCCAGTGGAGGTTAATTAACCACGTTGTCCCTAGGATTGATGTAGATGGGGAGCCCTCAAAAATGTTGCTTGATCTATATTCCAGGAAAAAGTCCCGGTGCAGGACAGCAACCAAGCTTGAGTCACCAAGATGGAGAGTCATAACCTCTTCCCCAGTTTTTAGACCTACAGTTATTTCCTTGAGGTAGGGCCGTTTGGTTGAAGTGGAGTGGGGGTCCTTTTTGAGAGGAAGGACCCTTGTGTGTTCCGTGGTATAAATGTCTCTTTCAGGGATCCAGCCTGTTACTATTACGGACTTTGTTGTAAGCCCCAGGCTCTGGGAGTGGGGGGACAGAGGGGCAGGAAATGACCTTTTCTTTTTCCTTCTTGCCACCACCCCCACTTTGGTGCCAGATTGTGTGACCCTGTTGACCTTTCCTCCGAACGGATATGGCAGTGCTATAAGCCAACTTATCTGATTGCTGTGAGCACATGGCCACACCTTTCTGGTCCAGACCTTTCTTACAAGGAGGCAGAGGGAGTTCAGCTAGAGGGGGGGAATTTGTGTTTGTAATTGCCAAACTCTGGAGGGTTTTCAGAAAGTCAGAGGTGGCTATTGAGATAATTTCGCAAAAAATTCTTTTCTTAGTAAGTCTGAAGTGAGAAATGAAGGCTACACGCAAAAAATTAGAGATTCTTAGCGTTGAAAGGGAAAAATGGTCTTTTCCTACTTGCAACTTTATATAAATTTATTTGTTCATTCAGTAAACTATCTTTTAGAATCTGTTGTATGCTGATTGAGATGGATACAATGATGAAAATAAATTCATTTCTTACAGCATCTGAAAATGCTCAGAATTTTGAGGAACATAGTTAAGGAGTTATAAAAAACTGGTTAATTGCTTTCCTGGGAGGTACCTTCGGGGCGTTGTGGGACCTGAGATTATTCTTTTTAGACACATTTCAGGTGGCTGTCATTATACTTCTGCCTGGAAATTTCTGGTTATCCGAGCGCTTGATGCCCTTTAATGTTTAACTATTTAGCTTAAGTGTTACTTCTTTTTTTTTTTTTTTTAGCTGTGGTCTACCTCTTAGTACTTTGTGTCTTAAGGGTTGAAAACTAAATTCTGAAAGGGTTGGGCTAATGGACTAATTGAAGTGTGCTGGGGAATATTCCCCATGTCTAGAAATGTGCTTTCTTCTGTGATTCTTCAGGCATTTTCACTGTCTTTTTATTGCGCATGTGTGTGTAATACCTGCTCAGGAACTATTTCACTCTCGTCACCATAAGGAAAACAATGTGTATGGGATAATAAATGAATAGCTTCAGGTTAGGAGTATGATCGGTGTTGACACAGACTATGGCAAACTGTGAGCATTTGTCCATCGAGAGGGACACCCAAATATCCATGTAACCATAGGCCCTGGGCTGCTAGGTCCCTTAATATTTCAAGGGATGCTGGACATTTTTATTTTATTTCTTTTTGTTATCTATATATTTATTTTTGAGAGAGAGTCTCACTATGTGGCCCTCGGTAGAGTGCTCTGGCATCACAGCTCACAGCAACCTCAAGCTCTTGGGCTCAAGCAATTCTCTCGCCTCAGCCTCCCTAGTAGCTGGGACTACAAGCGACCACCACAATGCCTAGCTGTTTTTAGAGATGAGGTCTTGCCCTTGCTCAGGCTGGTCTCGAACTCCTGAGCTTGGGCAATCCACCTGCCTCAGCCTCCCAGAGTGCTGGGATTACAGGCATGAGCCAGCAAGCCCTGCCTGATGCTCTAAAATGAAACAGAAAAATCTATTTGCTAAACCTGGCCTTGGGCAGCCTGTTTGCAGTGTCATTATTGGATCTCACTTTCCCCTTGGGGAGCTGCTTAGAGTAAGTGCATTGCTTTAGTATTTTATTCATAAATTTATTCATTCCTCCAAATACTTACAGTGTGACACCCATGAATGAGGCATTTTGTTGAACACAGGGGATGTAGCTGTAAATACAGTGAAGATCTTTTCTACTGGAGAACTTGGTGTCATTTCTATCTGTCTTTCTGTGGGCTGAGCATCTCCCATTCCCTCCAGCCGATGTTCATGAGACTTCATTTTAGCGCATCTTTCCTCTTCCCTCTCCCTGGACTTTCCTGTGAAGTGCTCTTTGTTTAAGAACCACAGTAGGGGCCTGCCACCCCCGTGTTGGATGCCACTCACCTACATTCTCCGTCACCATCTCTGCACCTGGTAGGTTCTTCCTTTACCAGAATTCTTTCACTAGCTATTAATTATCTGTTTAATTGCCCCACCTGCTCTTGCTATGCGCTTAACTCTGTGGAAACAGGTGCCATATCTTCTCTTTTTATCGGCAGGCCCTGCATCGTACCTGACAGGTCGTAGGCACTCAGTGAATACCTGTTGAAGTCAGTTGAAATGGAAAGTAGTTTAACTTGGACAGTTCCCTGTTCATCAGTTTGCTGGTGCTTTGGTTTGTCTTGGTAGCCAGGATGCGTTAACTCTTTGGGCTGAGGGCAGGAAAAAGCCCCCGGCCAATACACAGGTACAGTTTTAATGTAGCTTTACAAGTACTTTGTTCTTTTTTATATCCCAGTGTGGGTTTTGACTCTTAATACTATTCTATCTAATCCTATTAGAATTAACTAACAGTTTCAGCCATTTAAACTCTTTCTGAATCTCAGTCTCTCAGTGCATAAGCCCTCCTTTCCAGACACAGCTGTTTTGTAATCTTGATAAGCATATGCTCTATAGTTTCACTTAAGTCTCTGATAAGAATATTGGACGGAACAGAGGTAATATCAGAACCATGTGATATACACTGGAGGTCTCAGTTCAAGGAGACATTGATTTATTATTCACCACTCTGCTGCAAATCCATCTTAGACTATCTTGTATGCAGGGAGATTTTGAGAGATTTTTATGAATGCTTCTGTTAAAGATGTGATATGTTCATCACATGCCCTCTTCTATTCAATTAGGAGGTTAATCAGTTGAGCCCCTTTCGGTGAACTCATATTGGCTCTCTGAATCAGAGATTCTTTTCTCTCTGCTCACCTATAGGATATGTTAAAAAATTGTATTAGCTTTTCATCTCAAGCTCACTTGAGAGCCTGGAGAATTCACTCTCCATCTTTTTAGGATATTTGTAAAATTCTCCTAACTCCAGATTCTGGGTGATTTCTTTTCTTTTTTTTTTTTTGAGACAGAGCCTCAAGCTGTCCCCCTGGGTAGAGTGCCGTGGCATTACAGCTCACAGCAACCTCCAACTCCTGGGCTCAAGCGAGTCTCCTGCCTCCGCCTCCCAAGTAGCTGGGACTACAGGCACCCGCCACAGTGCC
>CAUYTI010014556.1:0-73159 GCA_963575145.1 Galago senegalensis | reverse complement strand
CCTGGCTCGCAGGCCCCCACCGTGTTTTCCCAGGTCGCTTAGGGCCTCGACAAAAGCACATAATACTCACAAGTCTTTTCGCTCAGTTCTGGAATTAAAAGAGCACATCTCAATTAAATTTTGTGGGGGTTCATCCCACATACTTCACTAACTTATTGTAAAAAACAAATTAATCTTTCCAAGGTGCTTGCTAGTCTACTGATAAAGGTATACACATTTTTCTAAGTAATGTAGTCATCTCAAAATGGTAATCATAGTAAAGCACATTGTCAACTTCTTAGCCCACTTATTGATAAATTAAGGAAACTGCTATAGGGGAGAAGGCTGCTTATTTGACTACTTGTTGAATCCTCAAGTCATCTGGAAGCAGTAACCTAATCATGTACAAACACAAGGTTGAGGCCCCTGAGACATACCCATGACAGAAGTACAGACCTCAGCCTCCTGGCCAGCTTCAAGTCAGAGGAATATTACATCATGCATACCATGGCAAAGGGCACGGGGTTCTGACTCAGAACCTCCTAGTTAGTAGAAATACAAGACTTTTAATACTGCTCACTCTCAGAAATGGCAGAGGTAAAGACATATTTATAGGCTTTTCACCAATAGGAGAGAGAGAATTTATTTATCACAATCAATAAAGTTCTGTGGCTTCTACAGATCACAGCAACTTCCAAATCCTGGGCTTAGGTGATTTTCTTCTATCAGTACCCTGAGTACTTGGAACAACAGGTGCATGCCACAATGCCTGCCTATGATTTTTACTTTTTTCCATGGATGTAGTGTTGAAATTTTCCCCTTGATTAGTTGTCAACTGCAAAAATTATTCTCTCATTGGTAATTTTTTTCCTATAACCTCTATAACTCAGGACTTCAGTGAGAATCCTGTGGATCAAATTCGCCAGTCCCATATGGGAAAGTTGTTGGGTTCAAACTGATATCTGCAACAACGGCCAAAAAAAAAAAAAAAATCGCAGTTTACACAATTCTGACCCTTTGGCATCTTATATCCTTGCAGTCACTATAAACTGCCAACACAGTGAATACTTGATGACTAAAATCAGGGTTTTTTTAATGCACTCTAAAATATCCAGATAATACCCTCCACCCCTGCTGTGCACTTTTGAATCTGGACCAATATTTCCTTTCCCCAATCAGTCACAGAACAGGGACCAGACATTTATGGACAAATCCTACCCATCCAGTAGGCAGTCTCCTAAGGAACAAACCACAAATGAACTTGTCCTGATGCATTGTTCCCTCCTCCCCCTGGGGACAAAAAAAATATATCCTCCTTTATGTAATCCTGTATTTCATCTGCCTACTAACATTTCCTACTAATTTTGCTCCTGGAAACTGTGCTCAGCAAAATGTCTTTCTTCTTACTTCCTTCCTTCTTTGCTTCCTTCCTTCCTTCCTTCTTTCCTTCCTTTTTACCTTCCTTCCATCCTTTATCTCCTTTTCATGTGACTGACTTTCACTTTGCTCACCAGGCTAGGTTTTCTATGACCTCAGCTTTGCACGCAATGACATCCAACACTTTGGTTGAAGTGATACCCCAAGGGATGCTCCTGCCTCATCTGGAACTGTACATAAAGGATACAACACTTGACTACCTTTTGTATTTGAGTAGAAACATGGTGGGAGATAAAAGTTCATGTTGTCTTTCTGTTGCTCAGGCTTGTCTGTCACATGAGACCTCAGGTGCTCTGCCCCAATTAACTACAAAGAAAATCAAAATATTGTATTCATATGTGGGTATGTCATTGAGCTGTATGTAAGAAATGAGCTTATTGGCTTATCTGGGGTCCCCTCTTCAACCGTAGCTACTGCAGAAGCATCCAGCTGTCTGTACAACACCTTCTGTCACTGTGTGACTGGCAGGTACTGGGAGAGCATTAGGAAGGATGCTGGGACATACTTAAGGCTGGGAAATAAATGAAGAATACTAAGAATACAGAAAAGTAAGCCTTCTATAAAAAGCTGGACTTTGGAGATGGGGTGGAGCCAAGATGACTGAATGTAGCCAGCTTTTTACAGAAGCTCCCGTCTAGAAGGAGGCTTAAAGGACAGAAATTTAGCAAGGGAGTTGATGGTTTGGAGTAGAGCCAGGAGAGAAGATTGAAGACCACACTTCAACCTTTCTGAGGTGAGGTGCAAAACCAAAAATACAACCAAAAGGTATAAAATCCACCACCAAGCGGACAGGAGTTCCCTTCCCCACAACAATGGATCACAGTTTACTCCATGCAAAGAAGCGAGCAGAGTTCAAACTTCCTCCCACTCTATCGCACGGGAGAGACCCCCCAAAAACTGGACCTCCTACCCCTGGTAGTGTGCCACAGCACCCTCCTGCCAGGCATAAAACTGTAAAACTGTATGTATTCCCCACCTGCATCATTGAACTCTGAGGAGTCCCCACCCACCCACTCCGAGGTCTGGAGGTTTGTTACCTATGGAGTCCAGATTCCTGGGCATCTCCTTGAGAGAAGTGGAGGTGGAAAGAGCTCCACTGGTGGTGGTGCTGCTCTGTGTTGACTGTGTCACAGGCATGAGGAAAAGAGAGTTGGCTTGGAGGAAGCCAATACACCAACAGTGGCAACCGAGCTGTGAACAGACACCATTCCAGCCCCATCTCTCTGGGCAACCAGAGGTTCTGGAGTGGAGCCACAGGCTGAATGCTGATAACTTTCATAAATAAAGAGACCATTAGCACAAGCCCTCAGGGTGATACAGCTGAGACAAAGGCAGTGGGTAGGCAGAGACTGGAATTGACACCTGACTGTAAACTGCTATTTGTCTGCTGCCCAGAGATGAATGGAGCCTCTGACTTGCAGAGGCATCTAGCTGGACAGTGAATAGGGTCACAGACCTCGGAGACTACAGGTGACGGGGTGCAAGGGGGGGAAGAAGGTATTAACCTTCCCAGACTAAGCCATCTGCTGGGTGGGTCCCTTTGCCTTCACAGAGCACTGGAGCAAGTTATATCCGAGCACTGAGTGGACCCATCTTATCTAGCTGCTGGAAACATTTGAACTTTTCCACCTAAAATGGGTGCTGACTGGGACAACTGGTTTGGACCCCTAAAACTGGGCAGACCACCTAGGGACTATTCAAAGGGGTACCTTGGGCGTGTGGTTGAGGGAATGTTTGATTTTCCTTGGCAAATTATTGTTTAGGGGGGCAGGATGATTTAATTGCTGGTATTTCTCCACAGCTGAGACTTCAACCAAGAGAAACTGAATCACTAGGGTAGGACAGAGACAGGCTAAAAATAAGACAGAGCCACTTAACCCCACCACCACAAACAGGGCCCAAGTCTCTCAGGCCGTAACACTGTATGGGTCCTTGACAAACCTCAAGGGGAAAAGCCAAATGGGGTAAAAACAAACATGGGGTGGACTCAGTGAAATAGCACTGGTAATATGAATAACCAGAGTAGATCAAACCTCCCAAGAAAGGATGTGGCTGGCAATATGAATAACTAGAGTAGGTCAAACCCCCTAAGAAAAGATGTGCAGACAAAACTGAAGATCCCATATATAAACAGATAGCTGAGACATCAAAAATTGAATTCAGAATTTGGATTGCAAATAAGATTAATGGAATAGAGGCAAAGATAGAAATAGAAATTCCAGGAGCATTCCAAAAGTTCACTCAAGAAGTCAACAAATTCAAAGACAAAACCACCAAAGATTTTGAAACATTTAGGCAAGAGAATGCAGCCCTTAAAGATCGGAAAAAATTCGGTAGAATCTCTTCATAGAAGAGTGCAGTGGGCAGAAGAAAGGATCTCAGACATAGAAAACAAAGCTTCTGAATATGTCCAAACATCCGAGGAGAATCAGAAATGAGAAGCAAAAATGGATCATTCTCTCAGAAAGCTCTGGAATAATTTGAAGAAAACTAATATTCAGCTTATAGGAATCCCTGAAGGGGACGAAGTTGCTTTGCAAAACATAGAAGCTTTTCTTTATGAAATGATAGAAAAGCACTTCTCAGATATGTCAAGAGATCCTGAAATTCAGATTGCAGACAGCTTCAGAACCCGAGCACGGCTCAACCCGAAGAAGACATCCCCCAGACACACCATAATTAACTTCACTAAAGTTAATATGAAAGAGAAAAATTCTGAAAGAAGCGAGACGTAAAAATACCATAACCTACAAGGGGAAGAATTTTAGAATAACTGCAGATCTCTCTTCTGAAACCTTTCAGGCAAGAAGAGGGTGGTCATCGACATATAATCTCTTAAAACAAAATAACTTTCTGCCCAGGATCCTGTATCCAGCTAAACTGAGTTTCATTTATGATGGAGAAATTAAATACTTTAATGACATCCATGTGTTGAAGAAATTTGCCATAACTAAACAATCTATCCAGGATATTCTCAGACCTACTCTCCATAATGACCAGTGCAATCCTCCACCAGAAAACTAAACTAACTCAGAAACTATTGATCAAACTACAACTTCTACAGTGGTGAAAGGATTAAAAAGGTCCACTGGACCTTTGAACAACTCAATAATTAAAATTTTATCAAGCTTATCAATAATTGCAATCCATGTGAATGGTTTAAATTGTCCTCTAAAGAGACACAGATTGGCTGATTGGAGAAAGATACTCAGAGCAGACTTTTCTTGTATACAAGAATCTCATCTTACCTTAAAAGACAAATATAGACTCAGGGGGAAGGGATGGTTATCTATATTCCAGGCTAAGGGAAAGCAGAAAAAAGCAGGTGTTGCAATTTTATTCATAGATACAGTAGGTTTTAAACCAACAAAATAACCAAGGATACAGATGGCAACTTTATATTTGTTAAGGGCAATACTCAATATGATGAGATATCAAGTATCAATTTCTATGCACCCAACCAGAATGCACCTCAACTTATAAAACAGACTCTAACTGGCATGAGCAACTTGATTTTCCCCAGCTCCATCATAGTCAGAGATTTTAACACTCCTTTGGCAGTATTGGATAGATCCTCCAATAAGAAGCTTAGCAAAGAAATCTTAGATTTAAATTCAACTATTCAACTTCCGGATCTAACAGACATCTACAGAACATTTCAACCTAACAAAACTGAATACACATTTTTCTCATCAGTACATGGAACATACTCCAAAATCGATCACATCTTAGGCCACAAATCTAACCTCAGAAAATGTAAAGGAATAGAAATTTTGCCATGCATCTTGTCAGACCATCATGGAATAAAAGTTGAACTCAGCAACAACAGGAATCTGCAGACATGTACAAAAACATGGAAGCTACATAATCATATGCTGAATGATAGACAGGTCATAGACGAGATCAAGAAGGAAATTACCAATTTTCTAGAACAAAATTACAATGAAGATATGAGTTATCAGAACCTATGGGATACCGCAAAGGGAGTTCTAAGAGGGAAGTTTATAGCAGTGCAAGCCTTCCTCAAGACAAGGGAAAGAGAGGAAGTTAACAACTTAATGGGACATCTCAAGCAGCTGGAAAAGGAAGAACATTCCAATCCCAAATCCAGTAGAAGAAGAGAAATAACCAAAATTAGAGCAGAATTTAATGAGATTGAAAACTAAGGGATTATAGAACAGATCAACAAATCAAAATGTTGTTTTTTTGAAAAAAGTCAACAAAATTGATAAACCTTTGGATAGCCTAACCAAGAAAAAAATAATAAAATCTCTAATATGGTCAATCAGAAACAGTAAAGATGAAATGAGAACAGACCCTTTAAAAATTCAAAACATCCTTAATGAATATTACAAGAAATTTTATTCCCAGAAATAGAACAATCAGAAGGAACTGGACCAATATGTGGAAGCTCATCATCTCCCAACACTTAGCCAGAATACAGTGGACATTATGAACAGACCTATATCAAGCTCTGAAATAGCATCGACTATACAAAATCTCCCTAAAAAGAAAAGCCCATGACCAGATGGCTTCACGTCAGAATTCTACCAAGACTTTTAGAGGAACTAGTACCTATACTACTCAACCTTTTCCAAAACATAGAAAAAGATGGAATACTATCCAACACATTCTGTGAAGCTAACATCGACTCGATCCCCAAACCAGGAAAAGATCCAACAAGAAAAGAAAATTACACACCAAAATCACCAAGAAATATTGATGCAAAAATATGCAACAAGATCCTAACCAACAGAATCCAGCAACACATCAAACAAATTATAGACCACCACCAAGTGGGTTTTATCCCAGGATCTCAAGGGATAAATCACATAAATCTATAACTGTAATTCATCACATAACAAATTAAAAACAAAGACCGTATGATTCTTTCAATTGATGCAGAAATAGCGTTTGATAATATCCAGCATCCTTTCATGATCAGAACACTTAAGAAATTTGGTATAGAAGGGACATCTCTTAAACTGATAGAGGCCATCTACAGCAAACCTACAGCCAATATTGTATTGAATGGAGTTAAGTTGAAATCATTTCCACTCAGGTCAGGAACAAGGCAAGATTGCCCATTATCTCCGTTGCTCTTTTACAATGTAATGGAAGTCGTAAACATCGCAATCAGGAAAGAAAAAGTGCTCAAGGGTATCCATATAGGTTCAGAAGAGATTAAACTTTCACTCTTCACAGATGTTATGATAATATATCTGGAAGATACCAGGGATTCTACTACTACACTCTTCGACATAATCAATGAATACAACATTGTCTCAGTTTACAAAATCAACACTCATAAATCAGTAGCCTTCATATACACCAACATCAGCCAAGCTGAAAAAACAGTCAAGGACTCTATCCCGTTCACAGTAGTGCCAAAGAAGATGAAATATTGGGGAGTTTACCTAACAAAGGACGTGAAAGATCTTTATAAAGAGAACTAGGAAACTCTAAGAGAAGAAATAGCTGACAATGTTAACAAAAGGAAAAATATACCATGCTCATGGTTGGGAAGAATCAACATTGTTAACATGTCAATACTACCCAAAGGAATATATAATTTTCAGTCAGTCCCCATCAAAGTTCCATTGTCATACTTTAAAGATCTAGAAAAAAAAAATAATACTTCATTTTATACGGAATCAGAAAAAAAAAAAAAAAACCTTGGAAAGCAAAGGCATTACTCAGGAACAAAAACAAAGTAGGAGGAACTGCGTTACTGGACCTGAGACTATACTATAAGTCGATAGTGATCAAAACAGCATGGTACTGGCACAAAAACAGAGAGGTAGATGTCTGGAACAGAATAGAGAGCCAAGAGATGAATCCAGCTACCTACCGTTATCTGATCTTTGACAAGTCAATTAAAAATATTGAGTGGGGAAAAGATTCCCTACTTAAAACATGGTACTGGGCTAACTGGATAGCGACCTGTAGAAGACTGAAACTAGACCCACATCTTTCACTATTAACTAAGACAGACTCTCACTGGATTAAAGATTTAAACCTAAGACATAAAACTATAAAAATATTAGAAGAAAGTGTAGGGAAAACACTTGAGGAAATGGGCTTGTGCACAAATTTTATGAGGAGGACCCTCGGGCAATTGAAACAATGTCAAAAATAAACTTTTGGGACCGGATCAAACTAAAATGTTTCTGCACAGCCAAGAACACAGTAAATACAGCAGGTAGACAGCTCTCAGAATGGGATAAGATGTTTGATGGTTATGTCTCCTGAAAAGGATTAATAACAGGAATCCACAGAGAACTCAAACATATTAGCAAGAAAAAAACAAGCGATCCCATCTCAGGGTGGCAAGAGACTTGAATAGAAATTTCTCTAAAGAAGAGAGGCACATGGCCTACAAATATATGAAAAAATGCTCTCCATCCTTAATTACCAGAGAAAGGCAAATCAAAACTACTTTGAGGTACCAGCTAACCCCAGTGAGATTAGCCCATATCACAAAATCCCAAAACCAGAGATGTTGGCATGGATGTGGAGAAAAGGGAACAACACTACTACACTACGGGTGGGAATGAAAATTAATTTGTTCCTTTTGAAAAGACAACTGGAGAACACTGAGTGAACTAAAAAATAGACCTGACATTTGATCCTGCAATTTCTTTATTAGGTATACATCCAGAAGACCAAACATCGAATTACAACAAAGATACTTGTATCAGAATGTTTATGCAGCCCAATTAATAATTGCTAGGTCATGGAAGAAACCCAAATGCCCTTTGACCCATGAATAAATCAACAAATTGTGGTACATGTACAGCATGGAATACTTTGCAACCCTAAAGAAGGATGGAGACTTTACCTCCTTCACGTTTATATGGATGGAATTGGAAAATGTTCTTCTTCGCAAAGTATCTCAAGAGTGGAAGAAAAAGTATCCAATGTACACATCCCTATTTTGAAACTAATTCATAGCTTTTATAGGAATGTCATAACCTAATTATAGCTTAGAATATGGGAAGGGGGTGGGAGGGCAAGGTGAGGGGGTGGATGGGGGAGGGAGGGAGAGTGGTGGGGTCACCTCTATGGTTTATGTTACATGGATACAAATGTATCTTTCTAAAAGCAGAGTATGAACATTTTAACTCAATAACTAAGAACACGACATGAATGGTTATCTTGACCACTTTGATGATAGTATTTCAAAATGTACATGAAAACAGTACACTGTAAACGATGATTGCAATGATGTACACAGATATGCCTTAAGAAATACAAATAATAATAATAAAATAAATACAAGTGGGCCACAAAATAAAAAGAAATGAGCTTATTGGGGACTTTGAGTTTTGTACGGTCTTGAGGCCTCGGTTACACAGAGAGTATATGTCAGGAATGTTTTAACTATTTGTGGTGGTAAATTACCACAACTATGAGTGGAAATCTTTTATCCTCATCAGGTTTCATCAGTTATTGTGTATTATATGTGTAATGAAGCATAACTCTTCAACATGCATTGTGGCAAAGAAGCCCAAAGTTTAGACACACCTAGCACGTTATCCAGGATTGATGGAAATTTAAAGATAGACTGATATTTCCCATGATCATAATAAATCACTGCAGGTATGGAACATACTACTGAACACAGTGCCCCACCTGATTTTGAGAGGAAACATTCAAGGAGATACCTTCTGTCAGAAACAAGATTATTCTATTTTTTTTTTTTTTTTTTTACTTAACAAATCACAGCTGTGTACATTAATACTGTCATGGGGTACAGTGTGCTATTTTATATACAATTTTAAATATTTTTATCAAACTAGTTAACATAGCCTTTATGTCATTTTCCTAGTCATTGTGTTAAGACATTTATATTCTTCATTTAGAAAGATTCACAAGTATCCTGATAAAATGCACCGTAGGTGTGATCCCACCAATCACTCTGCCTCCACCCACCCACCCCTCTCCCTACCCATTCCTCTCCCCTTACAGCACATTCTTGGACTAAAATTGGTTTATTACTTTCCTATGAAAGCTATAAATTAGTTTTATAGTAGGGGTGAGTACATTGGGTACTTTTTCTTCCATTCTTGAGACACTTTGAGAAGGATATTTTCTAACTCCATCCATGTGAAAAGGAAGGAGGTAAAGACTCCATCCTTCTTTAGGGCTCCACAGAATTCCATGGTGTACATATGCCACAGTTTATTGATTCATTCACGGGTTGATGGGCACTTGGGCTTCTTCCATGACCTAGCAACTATGAATTGTGCTGCAATAAACTTTCTGGTACAAATATTTTAGTTGTAGTGTGATTTTTGATCCTCTGGATGTATACCAAGTAGAGGAATTATAGGATCAAATGTCAGGTCTACTTTTAGTTCTCTAAGTGTTCTCCAGATGTCTTTCCAAAAGGAACATATTAGTTTACAGTTCCACAAATAGTGTAGAAGTCTTCCCTTATCTCTCCAACTGCATCAGAATCTGTGATTTGGTATTTTGTGATATGGGATAATCTTAATACTGTTAGGTTTTATCTCAAAGTAGTTTTAATTTGCATTTCTCTGATGATTAAGGATAATGGGCATTTTTTCAAATATCTGTAGGCCATGAGCCTTTCTTCTTCAGAGAAGGTTCTCTTCAAGTCCCTTGTCCACCCTGACATGGGATCACTTGTCCTCTTCTTGCTAATATGTTTGAGTTCTCTGTGTATTCCAACAAACCTTTGTTGGAGACATAACCAGCAAACATCTTCTGGTTCAGTTCCATTCTGAGGGCTTTCTCCTTGGTTTACTTACTGTGTTCATGGCTGTGCATCTTTTTAGTTTGATGAGGTCCCAGTTGTGTATTTTCGATGTTGCATCAATTGCCCGGGGTGTGGGTGGGGGTTTACTACTGATAAAATTCTCGCCCAGACTGATTTCTTCAAGTGTTTCCCTACACTTTCTTCTACTATTTTTATAGTTTCAATCTTTTATCCAGGGAGAGTCTATCTTAGTTAGTTGTGAAAGATGTGGATCCAGGTTCAGTCTTTTGCAGGTCACCAGCCAGTTTGCCTAGCACTGTTTATTAAATAGGGTACCTTTTCCCCATTGGATGCTTCTCAGAGATCAGTTTATAGCATAGTCTGATATCTGGTAGAGTGATTCCTCCTGCTTTATTTTTATTTCTGAGTAATGTCTTGGCTATTGGAGGTTTTTCACATTTCACGTTAAACAAAGTATTATTTTTTCAAGATCTTTAAAGTATGAGAGAGGAGCTTTCATAGGGATTGCTTTCAAATTATCTATTGCTTTGGGTAGTATGGACATTTTAACTATGTTAATTCTTCCCAGCCATGAGCATCTTATGTTTTTCCATTTGTTAACATTTTCAGGTGTTTCTTTTCTTTGAGTTTCATAGTTCTCTTTATAGGGATCTTTCATATCCTTTTTCAGGTAAACTCCCAAATATTTCATTTCCTTTGGCAGTACTGTGAATGGAATAGAGTTATTAACTATATTTTTAGCTTAACTGTTGTTAGTATATATAAAGGCTAACAATTTATGAATGTTGATTTTGTAACCTGAGATGCTGCTGTATTCCTTGATCAGTGCCAACAGTTTTGTAGTTAGAATTTCTGCTGTTTTGCAGGTATACAATTATATCATCTGTGAAGAGTGAAAGTTTGATTTCTTCTGATCCTATATGGATACCCTTGATTGCCTTTTATTCCCTAATTGCAATGGGTAAAACTTCCATTACACTGTTAAAGAGCAATGGAGAAAGTGGGCAACCTTGGTTAACAATCTGAGTAGAGACGATTTCAGTTTAACTCCATTCAATATGATACTGCCTGTGGGTTTGCTTTAGATGGCCTCTATCAATTTGAGAAATGCCCCTTCTATACCAATTTTCTTACGTGTTCTGATCATGAAGGTATGCTGAATATTATCAAAAGCTTTTTCTGCATCAATTGAGAGAATCATATGGTCTTTGATTTTTAATTTGTTCATGTGATGAATGACATTTTTAGATTTACGTATGTTGAACCAGACTTGAGATCCTGGGATAAAACCTACTTGGTCATGGTGTATAATTTGTTTGATGTGCTGCTGATTTTTTGTTGTTGTTGTTGTTGTTGTTGTTGTTGTATTTAGGATCTTGTTGAATATTTTCGCATCTATCTTCATTAGTGATATTGGTCTTAATTTTACTTTCTTGTTTGGCCTTTTCCTGGTTTGGGGATCAAGGTGTTGTTTGCTTCATTGAATGTGTTGGGTAGTATTTCTTATTTTTCTATGTTTTGGAAGAGGTTAAGTAATACAGATAGTAGTTCCTCTTTAAGGGTTTGATAGAATTCTGACGTGAAGCCACCTGGTTCCGTGCTTTTCTTTTTAGGAAGATTTTGTATAGTTGATGCTATTTCAAGGCTTGATATAGCCTATTTAATATTTCCACTTCCTTCTGGCTATGTCTTGGAAGGAGGCATAATTCAGATATTAGTCAATTTCCTTCATATTTTCATATCTTTGAGAATAAGGTTTCTTGTAATATTCATTAAGGATTGTTTGAATTTCTGAGGGGTCTGTTGTTATTTCATCTTTACCATATCTGATTGATAAAATTAGAGATTTTTACTCTTTCTTTTCTTGGTTAGATTGGCCAGTGGTCTATATATTTTATTGATCTTTTCAAAAAACCAACTTTTTGATTTGTTGATCAGTTATATAATTTTTATGTTTTCAATTTCATTTAATTCTGCTCTAATTTTGGTGATTTCTTTTCTTCTACTGTGTTTGAAATTTGAGAGTGCTCTTCTGTTTCCAGTTGCTTGAGATATCTCATTATGTTGTTAACTTCCCCTCTTCCTGTTCTCTTCAGGAAGGCTTGCAGTGCTATAAATTTCCCTCTTTGAACTGCCTTTGAGGTATTACAGAGGTTCTGATGACTTGTGTTTTCATTATCGTTTTGTTCCAAATATTTGGTAATTTCTTTCTTGATCTCATCTCTCACCCACGTATCATTCAGCATAAGGTTACTGAGCTTCCATGGTTTAGTACGAGTCTGTAAATTCCTGTTATTACTGAGTTCAACTTTTTTTTTTTTCCATGATGGTCTGAGATGCATGGAATAATTTCTATTTGAAATTTACTGAGGTTAGACTTGTGACCTAAGATGTGGTCAATTTTGGAGTATGTTCTCTAAGCTGATGAGAAAATTGTGTATTCAATCTTTTTAGGATGAAATGTACTGTAGATTTCTGTTATATTCAATTGTTAAATGGTTGATTTTAAACCTAAAATTTCTTTGCTAAGCTGTTTGTTGGAGTGGCAAAGGAGTATTAAAATCTCTAACTATGATGGAACTGAGAGAAATCAAGTTGCTTTTACCTATTAGAGTAACTCTTATAAACTTAGGTGCATTCTAGTTGGGTGCATAGAGGTTGATAATTGAAATCTCATCATATTGAGTATTATTCTTAACAAATACAAAGTGACCATTTTTATCCTTGCTTACTTTTGTTGGTTTACATCCCATTGTATCTGCGAATATAATTGCAACACTTGCTCTTTTCTGCTTTCCATTTGCCTGGAGTTTAGATGACCATCCCTTCACCCTGAGCCTATACCTTTCTTTTAAGGTAACATGGGATTCCCGTATGCAGCAGATATCTAGCCTATGTATTTGTATCCAGTCAGACATCCTCTGCCTCTTTAGAGCACAATTTAAGCCATTCAAATTGATTGAGAATATTGATAAGCCTGAAAAATTGGGGTGTCAAAGATTTGAAAGTCCAGAGGACATTTTTAATCTTTTTGCAACTGTAGAAGCTGGACTTTGATCAAAAGTTTATGAGTGAGTTTACATTTGTGACACAGGATTGCACTGGTCATTATAGAGGATAGGTCTGAGAATATCCTGGAGAGCTGGTTAAGATGTGGCAAATGTCCTCAACATGTGAACGTCATTAAAGTACTTACTTTCTCCATCATAAATGAAACTCTGTTTACCTGGATAAAGAAACCTGGGTTGAAAGTTATTCTGTTTTGAGCCACCCTCATCTAGCCCAAAAGGATTCAGCAGAGAGATCTGTAGTCATTCTAATATTTTTCCTCTTGTGGGTTATGGTTTTCTTACGTCTAGCTATTTTCAAACTTTTCTCTTTCATATTAACTTTAGTAAGGATTATGATGTCCTGGAGGATGTCCTATTCAAACTGCATCTGTGCTGGGTTTCTAAAACTGTCAGCTATCTGAATTTCAGAATCTCTTGGCATGTCTGGAAATTTCTCTTTCATAAGTTCATGAAGAAGAGCCTATGTGCTTCATGAAGTAACTTCGTAGGCTTCAGGGATTCCTACAAGGCAAATATTAGTTTTCTTTGAATTATCCCATAGTAACTGAGAGAGTGATCCATGTTTGCTCTCCATTTCTCTTTATCTTTGCATGCTTGGGCTCATTGAAAAGCTTTGTCTTCAATGTCAGAGATCTTTTCTTCTGCCTGCTCATTCTTTTACTGAGGGATTCTACAGTATTTTTCAGGTCTTTGAAGGCTGCAAACTCTTGGCTCAATGTGTCATAATCGTTGTTAATTTTATCTTTGAAATCATTGAATTTTTGAGACATCTTTTGACTAATTTGAAATTCTAATTCCTTCCTTTCCTCCATTCTGTTAATCTTATTTGCTATCTAGATTCTGGACTTGGTTTCTGACATCTCAGCCATCTGTTTATTAATGGGATCTTCACTTGCATCTGCCCCATCCTTCTTTTGGGTAATTGATCTACTCTGGTTATTCATGTTACCAGAGTTTTTCCACTGATTCCAACCCATGCTGAATGTATACCATTTGGAGTCCTGACCAGAACTGTTCAGTCAGTGGCTGCCACCAGATCAGACGTCAGCTTCCTCTGGTTGCCCAGAGTCAGAGAGTGTCTGTCTGGATGAACCTCAGGGTTGTGAGTCTTATTGTTTATGCTTCTGCAGCTGCTGCTTTTCACCTCGGGGTACCACCATTCTACTGTGGTTCCCTCTCAACTGCCCATCCTCTCACACTTCTTGGGCTGCTGACAGGAGATGCCTGGAGCACACAGATCTAGCAGGCAGTTCTTGACCTGCCTGGAGTGGGTTTCTTGAACAGGACATTGACCGCCGTCCAAGGGATGGGCACAGCTCTAGCAGGTCTCAGGAAGGGGCAGTGGGGATCACCACCAACTAGGGAATGTGCGTGGCTCTAGCGGGTCTCCGGCTGAAGGTCTGGGACTGGGTGCATGGTCCTACAGGCATGGGAGACGCTGCTCTTCGGCAGCCCCCTCACTCTCTCTGTAGGCAAAGGGGGGAGGGTGGACTAGAAATTAAAAATGGCAGTGAAAATGTTTGCTTGGTTTTTCTCCCTGGTAAGCGAGTGTTCAGAATCTCAGTAGGGTCCCTCTAGGGTAGTAGAACACCCTTATTGTAGCTCTTACATGTGGGGTGAGATAATAGGTCCTCAGTTTATGGCTCACCTGTAGAAAATTTACAGGAGCAGATGAAGAGAAGACAAAGACAAAAACACAACTTTTTTGCAGAAGGGGACAAACGCTTTTCCTTTGGGATACGTTATGTACCTATTGATTGCTTTATTGGCGTCTCAACTTGCCTCAGCAGAGTTGTATTGCAGCTATCACTCTTCTCTTTTATCTGGGCTCCTGGTCTTCAACTTCATTGGGTATTTTATAGACCTTATCCTTCCCTCTGGATGGGAGCTCCTGTCAGAAGCTGTTGACTGTTGGACATCTTACCCCTTTCCCCCTGTGCCTTTATTTTTAACAAGGAAACTGTTTCTTAGGAGAGGTAACCAGCCATGGCTCACCCAGAGACTTTGCAGAAAGCTGCAACTAGGACCCAGATGTCCTGCTCCTCAGCTAGCAGCCACCTCAACCTGAATTTCACACTTAGTGAGAATGTAGTGGAGGGGGGGTGCTCAGGCTTAAACATGCATCCCCCATCCCACTCCAGCCAAAAACAAGATCAATAAGAATATTCTAGAGAATTAAGTAAAACATCATGAAAGTTAGAACTGGGAATTGTGTGACATACCATTTAGGTCTGTCAAAACATTGTCTGATCTTTGGGCTCAATTTTGTTGTTGTTGTTGTTGTTGTTGTTGTTGTTGTAACATCCCAGGGCAGCACTATGTATGTTCCACACTCTTCCATTTTATTACAAAACAGTGACATGAAAAAGAATATATGAGTTGTTGAATTACTTAGCCATGGTTAAAAAAAAAAATAAAATTTGGAAACAGAAATTGAATGAGGAGTAAAGAAACCCTTCTTTGTAACGGTTTATATTCAACAACAAACCTGAACAGCAGCTATGCATGCTTAGTAGAAATAGGAATAAGCTTAAAGATGGTAAACCAGGACAACATCCATTGTGATCTCATCCATGATGAGCATATAGTGACTTCATCTTGGAATTTTGTGGTATCCAGACTTCTGGTCAAAGATACACACTGTACATTTCTGCACAGTATGCCTGGAATCCTGCGAGTGTTTGATTCAGGACATTTCTTAGCCCTCCGGCCACAGACAGAGAAGTGATCTCCCATTTGTTACTGATGGATTCCAGTCACTAGGCTGACACAACAGTTGAGATTTTGTCCAACAGTTAGACTAAAGCTGCATTCCAGATGGTAAAACTGCATAGAGACACTTATTTAGAATGTTCTTTGTTCTTTTTGTTTGTTTGTTTTCTGAGATACTGTTACCTTGTCACTCTTGGTAGAGTGCTGTGCTATCACACCTCACAGAATCCTACATTTCCTGGGGTCATGTGATTCTTTTGCCTCAGCTTCTTAGTATCTACAACTACAGGCACACACAACAATGTCCAGCTATTTTTTGTTGCATTGGGTGGGACAATTTTCGAACTCACCAGTGTCATGGGGAGCCACCACTTCAGATATTGAAGATGGGATATTTTTCAAACGAAGTTTTGTAGTCAGGGTTGGTTCTTCATGCCTTTTGTCTTGCCAATTGGGGAGGCCCATTCACTTGGACTATCTGAGGAATAAAAACCGCTGGATGTTATGCAGGCTTCTGGCATGCCACCTGAGGGAATAGGTTCGCTTGATGAGAACAGTTGAAGTTTTCTGTGAGCTATAACACCAGGGTACTCTACCAAAGGCCAAAAAACAAGACTAAGACTCAATAAAAAAAAAATGGGGAAAATTATTTGAATTGGCATTACTCCTCATTTTTACTATTTTATTTTTATGGAGACAAAGACTTTATTTATCACACTCAGTAAAGTTGATGATCATCATAAATCACTGCACGTATGGAGTACACTACAGGACAAAGTACCTCACGAGATTTCAAGAGGGAAACTTCACTGAGATCTATTGTCTGAACCAAGCCTACTCTATAGAAAAAAGTAAAACATAATGAAATGTAGAACTGGGAATTGTGTGAGGTACGACTTAAAACTGTAAAATCATTGTCCGATCACTGGGCTCAATTTCTTGTTTTATAACATCCCAGGGCAGCACTAGGTACAACCCCCACTCTTCCGTTTGGTTACAAATCTGTGAATTTAAAAGGAAAGAATGGGTTGCTGAATCCCTTGGCTATGGTGACAAAATAAACCTTAGGAAGCATGACGTGAGTGTTGAGGAAGAACTCCAATCTTCCTACCAGTTTGAACCCAACAACAAACCCAGACGGCAACTTCACACACTAAGGAGGAGTAAGAGTATGTTTAAAGATGGTAACCCATGGAGACAGCCATTGTGATGTCATTCATAGTGACCATGTAGTGATTTCATCCTGGAATGTTGTGGGATCGAGGCTTCTGGTCAAAGATATTCAGAAGAATTCTCTGTTCACTTCAGCTGGTGTCCTGTAAGTATTTGATCCAGGACATTTCTTATCTCTCAATCCACAGACAGAGAAGTGATCTCCTATTTGTTGTTGTCCCTTATTGATCAGCTAAATACTTGTAATTCTATTCATTAGGCTTACAAATCCGTTGAGGTTTTGTTCTGCAGTGAGACTCAATCTGCATTCCAGACGGTAAAAGTGTATACAGACACTTAATAAGGAAGCCCCCCCCCTTTTTTTCTTTGAGACAGAGTTTCAGTTTATCATGCTCAGTAGAGTTCTGTGTTATCACAAGTCTTAGAAAGTTCTATCAACTGGGGTCAGGTGATTCTTTTGCTGCAGCCTCCCTAGTCACTTGTACTAGAGGCACCCGACTCATTGTCTTGCTTTTTTGTTTGTTTGTTTCAGATTCCCTGGGAACATTTGCAAACTTATCACCCTCAAGGTGAGCCACCACTTCAGACACCAAAGATAGGGTATATTTCAAACTATGTTTTTGAACCCGGAAGGCCAGGGTTGGTCTTCATGCCTCTCATCTCATCAACTTGGGACGCCCAATGAGTAAAATTGTGTGAGCTTCTAAATTATAGAACATTCTCATTCTCAGCACTAGTGATACCCATCTCTGAAGAAATAAAAATGGCCGGATGTTATGCAGGCTCCTGGAATGCCAGCTGAGGGAATAGATTCACTTGTTAACAACACTTAGGTGTTAGCTAAGCTGTGTGCTATGATACCAGGGTACTCTGCCAAATTAAAAATATATATATTCTTTCAATAAACAAATGTAGAAATCTATTTGTATTGGAGTTACTCATCATTTTTTGTTTTTTTGTTATAGAGACAGAGACACACTTTATTTATCACATCAGTAAAGTTTTGTGGTGTATAAAGATCACATGACATGAACTTCCAACTCCTGGTGATACCAGATTTTAACACTGGATTTCCAGGCTCTTGGTCTCGACGACTCGATCAATGAATCGACGGACCATAGAATGAGCAGTGAGGTTTTATTTACAGCTCAAAGAACCAAACCTCCTTGCAGGGCAAGATACAAGTGTTACAACTCTTACAAAAACAACTCTTACAAAGAGCCAAGCCTCTTTGTAGAGCAGGATATATGTGCTACAGCTCTCACAAAGGACCAAGCCTCTTTGCAGGGCAGGATCAGCAAAGGGCCAAGCCTCTTTGTAGGGCAAGATCAGTAGCGGAAGTGTTACAGCTACAGCTCTTACAAAGGACCAAGCCTCTATGCAGGGCAAGATCAGCAAAGGAACAAGCCTCTTTGTAGAGCAGCATCAGCACTAGAAGTGCCACAGCTCTCGCTTCTTCTTCTGGACAGTCTGCGATGGTCTGCTGAAGTCTTGTTCTTCTGCTCTATCTTCCTCCAAGATCTGCGACAATCTGCCACCAGGCTCTCTGCTCAGGGTCTTATATAGGTGTAATAGCTTAGCTGTGATTGGTCCAACCAATCACGAACAGGATTGAAAATGGACAAATCAGGGATGGGCACCAGTTATCCCTTGATTGACAGGTCCTCCAGTGCCGCTCTACAGGAGCCTTTGGAGGAAGAAAGCTCCCCTGCTTGCTCCAGCCTGCCAGTTACTTTGCCAGCTGCTGCCACCAAGACAGAAGTGGCAGTCCCCCAGGCCCTGCTTGGCTGAGCTGGCTAGGGTGCCACTTTTCTGGTATCACTGGGCTTAGTCAGTTTTTTTCTGTAAGCCTCCTGAGGGGCTGATACTACAGATGGACGCCACAATGCTTGGCTATTATTTTTACTTTTAACAATGGTTCTAGTGCTGAAATTTTTCTGTTAGATTAGATTTCAACTGGAGAAATTATTCTTTCTTAGGGACATTTTTGTCCTACAACCCGTTTATGTAGTAATGTCTGCCTACTGACCTTTCAGTATTACAAATTTTCTCTTTAAACTACCTAGCAAAATTTCATTCCTTCTTTCATTCTTTCTTTCATTATTTGCAATGAGACTGACTCTCACTCTGTTCCCCATGTTAGATTGTCCATGACCTCAGCCTTGCACAGAATGAAATCCAACTCGTCGGCTGAAGAGATACTTGAAAGGACACTCCTGCCTCAGATTGAACTATAGGTAAGGGATACAACACTTGACTTTGATTTCTATTTGAATAGAAACATGGGAAATCAGAGGTGAGGTTGTCCTTTTGTTGCTCGGCCTTGACTGTAACATGGGAGCTTAAGGGTCTCTGCCCAATTTGGCTGCCCAGAGCATCAAAATTTTGTAGTCACATATGGTATATGTCTTTTAGCTGTACCAAAGAAATGAGCTTATTGGGGAGGTTGAGTATTGCCCAGTCTTCACGCCTCGTTAACACATAGGGTGTATGGCAGGATTGTTTTACATATAGGTGGTGGGAGATAACAAAAACTCTATATGGATCTCTTTTATTCTTATCATGTTTCATTAGTTACTGTGTATTATATGCTTGATCCAACAGTACTCTTAAATGTGAATTGTGGTTAAGAAGCCAAAAGTTTAGACACACCTAGCACAGAATTCAGGATTCATGGAAATTTAAAGATATGCTGACATTTCCCATGATCATCCTAAATCACTGCAGAAATGGGGTACACTTCTGGACTCAGTTCCTCACCAGAATATGAGAGGGAACCTTCAGTGAGACACCTATCATTCAAAACAAGCCTATTCAAGAGAAAGAAGTAAAACATCATGAGAAGTAGAACTTGGAATTGTGTGACGTACCAATTAGGTCTGTCAAATCATTGTCGGGTCACAGGGCTCAATCTCTTGTTCTATAACATGGCAGAGCAGCCCTAGGTCTAAAGGACACTCTTCCTTTTGAAACAGAGTTTTACTTTGTCACTCTCGGGAGAGCGCCATGGCATCACAGCTCACACAATCCTCCATCACCTGGGCTGTGGCAATCATCCTACTTAGTACCTTGAACTACAAGCACCCACCTCAATGCCCAGCTATGTTTTGTTGCAGATTGACTGGGACAATTTTCAAACTGAACACTCTCATGGTGAGCCACCAATTCAGACATGGAAGATGGGATATTTTTCAAACTAGGTTTTGTGTCCAAGTTTTGTTCTTCATGCCTCTTGTCTTGGAAATTTGCGAGGTCCTTTCAGTTGGATTGACCTAGCTTCTTAATTGAAGACCAGTCTCAGTGCTAGTGAGATACCCAACTCTGAAGAATAAAGGCAGTCAGATGTTATACAGTCTCCTGACATGAGGGAATAGGTGTACTTGATGAGAACACTTGAAGTTTGCTTTGAGCTATGATTGCAGTCTACCCTACAAAATGCAACAAAGCAACATTCCGTCTCCGTAATAAATGGAGAAAATCATTTGTATTGGAGTTACTCCTCATTTTTACTTGTTTCCTTTTATAGAGACAGAGATTTACTTTATTTATCACACTCAGTAAAGTTCTGTGGTATCTATATATCACACATATGTCCAAATCCTGGACTTAGGTGATTTTCTTATCTCAGCCTCCTGAGTAGCTGGGACTACAGGTGCACGACAAAATGTCTGGCAATTATTTTTACTTTTGACTATGGATCTAGTGTTGAAAAATTTCCCCTAGAGTAGAAGTCAACTGGAGAAGTTATCCTTTCATAGGTACATGTTTTTCCCTACAACTCATATTAGGTAAGACTTCAGATTTTACACAACTCTCACCTTTTAGTATCTTAGATTCTTGGAGTCACTCTAAACAGCCCTCATCCTGAATTCATTATGCAAGTCAGGTTTTGCTTTGCAAACTAAAATATCCAGATTTTACACTCCACTCCTCCTGTTTCATTTTTCCATGTGTGCCCATATTTCCTTCCCCGTGTCATTCCAAGACCAGGATCCAGATATCTCTGGACCACCCCTACCCATCAGATCAACTGTTACTCTTCTAAGTAACTAACCACAAACAAAGTTGTACTGATTCCTTTTTCTCTCCTCCACCTGAGGACCACAGTAAATCTCCCAGGTAATGTTGTCTTGTATTCCCTCTGCCTGGTAACCAATTCAATTAATTTCACTCTTGGAAACTGTGCCTAGTAGATTTCTTTTCTTTCTTTCTTTCTTTCTTTCTTTCTTTCTTTCTTTCTTTCTTTCTTTCTTTCCTTTCTCTCTCTCTCTCTCTCTCTCTCTCTCTCTCTCTCTCTCTCTCTCCCCTCTCTCCCCCGCTCTCTGTCTCCCTCTCTCTCTCTCTTACCTTTGTCCTATCCTTCTTTTATTAATTTTCATGAGCAAGACTCTCACTCTATTCCATTTCCTAGATTGTCCATCATCTCAGCAGTGCACACAATGACATCCAACTCTTTGGTTAAGGTGATCTTCCTTCCTCAGTATCTGGGGTAGCTGGAACTAAAGGTAAGTGGTACAACACATGACTATCCTTTCCATTTGAGTAGAAACCCTTTGGGTGATCAGAGCTGAGTTTATCTTTCTGTCGCTCAGCCTTATCTCTACCATGGGAGCTTGGGGGATCTTCCCCATTTGGCTTCCCAGAGCATGGAAATATTGCAGTCATGCATGGGCTATGTCATTGAGCTCTACATAAGAAATGAGCTTAATGGGGACGTTGAGGATTGTAACATCCTTGGGCCTCAGTGACACATAGGGAGTATGTCTAGACTGTTTAACCTATCCAACAGATGAGAATCACCACAACAATGCATGAATCTCTTTTATCTTTATGTTTCATTAATTATTTTGCAATATACGTGTGATCCAACATGGCTCTTCAACATGCACTGTGGCCAAGAAGCCAAAAGTTTAGACACACCTAGAATGGAATTCAGGATTGATTGAAATTTAAAGATAGGCTGATATTTGCCATGATCATCATAAATTACTGCATGTATTGAGTACACTGCTGGGAAAAGTGTCTCAGCAGATTTCGAGAGGCAACATTCAGTGAGATACCTACCATCTGAAAGAAGCCTGTTCTATAGAATGAAGGCAAACAAAGGATGGTGATAAGATGTCAGACAGGAGCCAGCTCTCCACAGAGACAACCATCCATAGGGTGAGTTGGAAGAAGTTTAGCAAATTATGAAATGATTTGAAGATATTCCAAGAGAGGTTTGAAGAATGCACATCAACCCTTCTGAGGTTTGTTTGTTTCCTTGTGTGACCCCTAGGAAACAAACAAAAGGTACAAAATCCATTGCCAAGCATATGGAAATCATCTCCCCCATTGGAAAAGCTTGGAGTATTTTCCATCTAATCAAGCGATCAGAGTTCAAACATCCTCCCATTATATCCCACAGGAGAGACCCTCTAAAAAATGAACCTCCTACCCCCACTGGGGTGTCATGGTATTCTCCTGCTAGGAATAAAACTGTTAAAACTCTATACTGTCTACCTGTAAATCTGAACTCCAAGGACTTCTGTCTACTCTCACCCTGAGGTCTGAAATTTAATCCCCCATGCAGTACAGACTCTTGGGCATTTTGTCAAGATAGGTGTGCAGGGGAGAACTATTTCTGGTCTTTGCTGAATTTGGAGCATGGGAGTAGGAGAGGCAGTCAGTGGAGAGGGAACCATACAAGAGAGGGGGTACCGCAAGGTACAGAACAGCAGTGGCAGCAGTGAGTACTATTAGGGCTCACACCCCTGGGGCTATCCTGGACAGACACGCCCTGTCTCTGGGAAATGAGAGGAAACAGGGCAACTTCTCAGGTGACAGTCACTGGTGGAAGCATTCTGGGACAGAAGTGACAGTCCCATGAAAAAAGGGTAGTGACCTGGGCATAGCGTGGAGACTAGAATATCCGCGTGTTCAGATCAGGCAGACTTCCAAGACCAGGCTGAGCCTGAGGACTGCTTTACTGAGCCTAAGATGCACCCAGCCCTGAAGGGAAGATAGCTGAGACAAAAGCAGTCAGGCAGAAGCTGGAAGTAATAGCTGAGTGTGAGCTCTAACAGCGCCAGTCCCAACACAAACTGCAGTGTAGACCGGGTCTGATTCACTGGGGGAATATAGCCAGGAAACAAATACTGCAAAGTTGTTCTGTCCTGTTCTGCCAGCAACATAAATCAGGAGCAGGGTTGGAAATGAGTAAACTGCCCCAGCCTTTGTTTAGCACCGGAGGTTGTCAGGCCTCACCTCTCCCAACCAGATTCTGGCAAGGAGCTGTGGCCTGCCTTAGGAGACATAGATCTCCCTGTAAATCAGTCTGGCATAAAATCCTGGAGCATCTGATCATGGGAGGGAACTGGGTATCAGCCCTGATGGGTTACCAGTTACTGGGTGTGACAGAGGTGCAAGGTAGGGAAGGAGGCACCAACCTTCCCAGACTAGAATGGAAATGAGTAAACTGCCCCAGCCTTTGTTCAGCACCAGAGGTTATCAGGCCCTTGCAAGAAAAGTAAGCAAGGATAAGGATGGTCACTTCATATGTGTTAAGGGCAATACTCAATATGATGATATTTCAATTATTAATATTTATTCACCCGACCCAAATGTGCCTTGACTTATAAGAGACACTCTAACATAAATGAGTACCTTGATTTCATCCAGCTCCATCATAGTCGGAGGTTTTAACTCTCCTTTGGCAGTGTTGGATAAATACTCCTATAAGAAGCTAAATGATGAAAATATTCACTTAAATTAACCATTCAACATTTAGATATAACAGACATCTACATAAAATTTCACCCTAACAAAACTGAAAATGTATTTTCCTCATCAACCCATGGAATGGACTCCATAGTCAATCACAAATTAAGTCAGAAGTCTAACCTCAGCAAATTTAAAAGAATACAAATTATTCCATGCATCTTCTCAGACCATCATGGAATAAAAGTTGAACTCTGTAACAACAGGAATCTGCAGACTCATACAAAAACATGGAAGCTAAATACCCCTACACTGAATGATAGCTGGGTCGGAGACAAGATTAAGAATAAAATTACCAAATTTTTGTGACTAAACAAAAGTGTAGACACAAATTATCAGTACCTCTGGGATACTGTTAAGGCAGTCCTAAGAGAGAAATTTATAGCACTGCAAGCCTTCCTCAAGAGAAAGGAAACAGATGAAGTTAACGAGTTAATGGGACATCTCAAGCACCTGAAAACGGAAGAACATCCAATCCCAAACCCAGCAAAAAAAAAAAAAAAAAAAAAAAAAAGAAATCACCAAAATTGCAGCAGAATTAAATGAAATTGAAAACAAATGGATTATACAACAGGTCAATAAATCAAAATTTGGTTTCTTAAAAGGTCAATGAATTTGATAAATTTGATAAATCTTTGGCCAACCTATGCAGGAAAGAGATTAAAATCTCTAATTTCATCAATCAGAAATGGTAAAAATAAAATAAGAACAGACCTCTCAGAAATTAAAAAAATCCTTAATGAATATTACAATACAATTTATTCTCATAAATATGAAAATCTGAAGGAAATTGACCAATACTTGGAAGCACACCATCTCCCAAGGCTTAGCCAGAATGAAGTGGAAATGTTGAACAGTCCTCTATCAAGTTCTGAAATAACATCAACTATATGAAATATACCTAAAAAGAAAAGCCTGGGACCAGATGTCTTCATGTCAGAATTCTATCAAACCTTTAAAGAGGAAATAGTTCCTGTATTACTTAACCATTTCCAAAATATACAAAAAGAAGAAATACTACCCAATACATTCTATGAAGCAAACATCCCCTTGATACACAAACCAGGAAAAGACCCATCCAGAAAAGAAAATTATAGACTGATATCACTATTGAATATTGATTGGAAAATATTCAACAAGATCCTAACACACAGAATCCAGCAACACATCAAACAAATTATACACCACAACCAAGTGGGTTTTATTCCGGGGTCTAAAGGATGGTTCAATATGCATAAATCTATAAATAAAATTCAGCACATAAACTATTAAGAAAGAAAGATCATATCATTCTCTCCGTTGGTGCACGAAAAGCTTTTGATAATATCCAGCATCGCTTCATGATCAGAACACTAAGAAAATTCATATAGAAAAGACATTTCTTAAAGTGATAGAGGCCATCTGCAGCAAACACACAGTCAATATCATTTTGAAGGGAGGCAAAATGAAATAGTTTCTACTCAGAGCAGGACCCAGGCAAGGTTGCCAATTGTGTCCATTGCTCTTTAACATTGTACTGGAAGTTGTAGCCATTACAATTAGGGAAGAAAACACAATCAAGGGTATGCATATATGGTCAGAAGAGATCAAACTATCACTCTTCACAGATGAGATGATTATATACCTGGAAAACACCAGGGATGCTACTACAAAAATCTTAGGAGTGATCAAGGAATACAGCAGCGTCTCAGGCTACAAAATCAATACTATTTAATTGGTAGCCTTTATATATATGAACAACAGTCAAGCTGAAAAAAACAGTCAAGGACACTATTCTATTCACAGTAGTGCCAAAGAAAATAAAATATTTGGGATTTTACCTGACAAAGGACAGGAAAGGTATCTAGAAATAGAACTATGAAACTCTGAGAAAAGAAATAGCTGAGGAGGTTAACCAATGGAAAAACATACCATGCTCATGGATGGGAAGAACCAACATTGTTAAAATGTCCATAATAGACAAATCTACAGATTTAATGCAATCCCTACTAAAGCACTTTTGTCATACATTAAATATCCTGGAGAAATAATATAATGTTTCATATGCAATCAGAAAAAAAAAAACTGAGATAGCCAAGATATTACTCAGAAATAAAAACAAAGCAGAAGGAATCAGGCTACGGAAACTCAGACTATACTATAAAACAATCAAGATAAAAACAGCATGGTACTGCCACAAAAAAAGAGAGGTAGATGTATGGAACAGAATAGAGAACCAAGAGATAAACTCAGATACTTACAGTTATGTGATCTTTGACAAGCCAATTAAAAACATTGAGTGGGGAAAAGATTTCCTATTTAACAAATGGTGTTAGACGAACTGGCTGGCGACTGGTAGAAGACTGAAACTAGACCCACACATCTACCTGAATGAAATACTTAAAATTAAGACATGAAACAATAAAAATAGCAGACAAAAGTGAAGGGAAAACACTTGAAGAATTCGGCGTAGGCAAATATTTTATGAGGAGGACACCCTGGGCAATTGAAGCAACACAAAAAATACACTACTGGGACCTATCAAACTAAAATGCTTTTGCACAGACAAGAACACAGGTAGTAAAGCAAGAAGACAGCCCTCAGAATGGGAGAATATATTCGCAGGTTACATCTCTGACAAAGGTCAATAACCAGAATCCACAGACAACCCAATTATATTATCAAGAAAAAAACAAGTGATTCCATCTCAGGGTGGGCAAGTCCCTTGAAGAGAAATTTCTCTTAAGAAGACAGGTGCAGGGCCAATGGAAAAAAAAAATGCTCATCATCCTTAATCATCAGACAAATGCAACTCAAAACTACTTTGAGGTATCATGCAACTCCAGTAAGATTAGAAGATATCACAAAATCCGCAAACCACAGTTGCTGGCATGAATGTCGACAAAAGGGAACACTTCTACCTTGCTGCTGGGGATGCAAACTAATCACTTCATTTTGGAAACATGTTTGGAGAACACTTAGAGATGTAAAAATAGACCTGCCATTTGCTCCTATAATTCCTCTACTGGGTATATAGTCAAAAGACAAAATTCATACTACAACAACGACATTTGTACCAGAATGTTTATTGTAGCCCAATTCATAATTACTAAGTCATGGAAGAAGCCAAAGTGCCAATCAACTCACAAATGGATCAGTAAATTGTGGTATATGAACAGCATGGAATATCATGCAGCCTTAAAAAAGACTTAGCCCCCTTCATGTTCACATGGATGGAGCTGGAACATATTCTTTTTAGCAAAGTATCTCAAGAACGGAAGAAAAATCTACTATGAAACTAACTGGTAGCTTTCATATGAAAGCTATAACCCTATTATAGCTCAAGAGTATGGGGAAAAGAGATAGGGAGATGAGGGGAGGGGATAGGATAGGTGGAGGGAGGGTGATTGGTAGAAACACGCCTAAGGGAGCAGCTTATAAGGTACATGTGAAACCTTCTAAATGTAGACTATATATGCCTTGAAACAGTAACTAAGAAAATTCCATGAAGGCTATGTTAACCAGTTAGATGAAAATATTTCAAATTATATATAAAACCAGCACATTGTACCCCATGATGGCATTAATGTACACAGCTATGATTTTTTTTTTTTTTTGGAGTCAGAGCCTCAAGTTGTCCCCCTGGGTAGAGTGCCATGGCATCACCGCTCACAGCCACCTCCAACTCCTGGGCTCAAGCAAGTCTCCTGCCTCAGCCTCCCAAATAGCTAGGACTACAGTTGCCCACCACAACGCCCAGCTATTTTTTTGTTGTAGCTATGATTGTTGTTTTGGCGGGCCCATACTGCATTCGAACCCGCCACCTTAGGTGTATGTGGCTGGTGCCTTAGCCACTTGAGCCACAGGCGCCAAGTCACAGCTATGATATAATGAAATAAGTACACAAATAAAATCAAAAAAGTAAAAGAAAGAAAGAAGTATAACATCGTTGAAAGTAGAACTTGGAATTATGTGACTTACTATTTAGGTCTGTCAACTCATTGTCTGAACACTGGGCTTGATTTCTTGTTCTCTAACATCCCAGGACAGCACTAGGTATAAAACAACTCTTTCATTTGATTAAAAATCCGTGAATTGAAAAGGAAAGGATGGATTGTTGAATCCCTTGGCCATGCTTACAAAAATAAATTTAGGAAGCAGGAATTGAGTTTGCTGAAAAGAACCCCACACTTTGTAACACACACACAAAAACCCAGACAGTAACAGACCTGGATAACGAACCCGAACAGCAACTTTGCATGCTTAGCAGGAATTAGATTAACCTTAAAGATGGTAACCCAGGCAACCATCATTGTGATGTCATCCATGGTGACCATGTAGTGACTTCATCCTTGAATGTCCTGGGATCCAGGCTTCTGGTCAAAGATACTCAATGGACTTTTCTGCTCCCTTCAGCTGGTGTCCTGCAAGTGTTGGATCCAGGACATTTCTCAGACCTCCATGAAAAGATAGAGAAGTAATCTCCCATTTGTGCCTTACTGATTACATTACTGACTGAAATTCCAGTCATCAGGCTCACACAACAGTTGATATTTTGTACAGTAATAGTGAGACTCAAGCTAGATTCCAGATACTAAAACTGCATAGAGACCCTGAAGTAGGATGCTCTTTGTTTTTTTTCTCTTTTTTTTTCTTAGATAGACTTTCACTTTGTCACACTCGATGGAGTGCTGTGCCATCACAGCTCACAGAAACTTTCATCACCTGGGCTTAGGAGATTCTTTTTCCTCAGCCTCTCCAGTACCTTGAATTACTGGCAGCTATCTCAATGGCGAGCTATTTTTTGTTGCTGATTTCCTGGGACCATTTTTTCAAACTCACCACCCTGTTTATGAACCAACACTTCAGACATTGAAAACGGGATAATCTTCAAACTAGGTTTTGTGTCCAGGAGTGTTTCTTCATGCCTCTCTCATGTTTGCAGTTTGGGAGGCCCAGTAAGTTGGATTGTGTGAGCTTCTGAATTGGAGACCAGTCTCAGAACCAGTAAGATACACAACTCTGAAGAATAAAATATGGCCAGATGTTATGCAGACTTCTGGCATGCCAGCTGAGGAAATGGTTTTGCTTGATGAGAACACTTGAGGCTTGCTGTGAGCTAAGATACTACCAAACTTAAACAAGATTCTTTCTCAATAAATAAATGGAGAATAACCTTTGTATTGTACTTACTCCTAATTTTTACTCTTTCTTTAATTTTAGAGAAGAGACATACATTATTTATCACGCTCAGTAAAGTTTTGCGACATCTACAGATGACAGCAACCTCCAACTCCTGGGTTTAGGTGATTTTCTTCTCTCAGCCTCCTGAGTACCTGGAACTACAGGTGCATGCTGCAATGCCTGGCTATTATATTTTTGTTTTGAGCATGGATCTTGTGTTGAAAGATTCCCCTAGTTAATTCATCATTTGGAGAAATTATTGTTATCTAGGTAATTTTTTTTTTTTTCTGTACAACCCCTATTAGTCAAGACTTCAGTCTTTACAGAACACTAACCCTTTGGTATCTTAAATTCTTGCAGTCACTCTAAACTGTCCAGAGAGTGTACTTTTGACTAAAATCAGTTGCTTCATTCACTGATAGTGAATCAGTTTCTTCATTCACTATATTCATTCTTCAATATATATTATGAAGTTTAATATATATATATATATATATATATATATATATATATATATATATGAAATACATATATTGTATATATGTATTGTTGCACTTTTCAATCTGGCCAATATTCACTTGCCCCAATCACCTTAAAACCAGGAATCATATATCTCTTGACCACCACTACTTACCTAATCAACTAGTAGTCTCCTAAGAAACCATCAGCAAATAAACTTATCCTGACTCATTGTTAACTTTTGGCCCCGGGGAACACACTAAATCTTCTCCTTTATGAAGTCCTGTATTGCATTTGCCTTCTGACCTGTCCTCGTAATTTCACTCTTGGAAATTTCTTTCCTAGCAAAATTTCTTTCTCTCTTTCTTTCTCTCCCTTTCTTTCTTTCTTTCTTTCTTTCTTTCTTTCTTTCTTTCTTTCTTTCTTTCTTTCTTTCTTTCTTTCTTTCTTATTTTCTTTCTTACTCTTTCTTTCTTTCTTTCTTTCTTTCTTTCTTTCTTTCTTTCTTTCTTTCTTTCTTTCTTTCTTTTGCATGCTTGCTTGCTTGCTTGCTTGCTTTTTCTTTCTCCCTCCTTCCTTCTATACTTCCATATCTTTATTTCTTTACTCTTTCTTTCTTCCATTAATTTTGATGAGATAGACTCTTACTCTGTTCCCCAGGCTAGATTTTCCATGGCCTCTTCCTTGCACCAAATGATATCCAACTCTTTTTTTGAAGTGATTCTTTTGCCTCACCCTTTGGAATAGCTGGACATATAGGTAAGGGATACAATAGTTGACTACCCTTTCTATTAGAGTAGAAAACCTGGGGTGATCAGGGCTGAAGTTGTCTTTCTTTTGCTCAGCCTTGTCTCTAACATCGGAACTCAGGGTTTCTGCCCAATTTGGCTGCCCACAGCATCCAAATATTGTAGTCATGCATTGGATAAGTCATTGAGCTAAACTTTAGAATGGAGCTGATTTGGGTCTTTGAGGATTTTCCAATTCTCACGCCTCAGTGACCCATACGCACTATGTCAGAACTGTTTTAAATATCAGTGGTGGGAGGTGACCACAACTATGCATGGATCTCCTTCATCCTTATCAGGAATCATTAGTGATTGTGTATTATACATGTGAGCTAATATAACTTTTCAATGTGTATTGTGGCGAAGAAGCCAAAAGTTTAGACACATCTAGCATGGAATTCAGGATTGTTGGAAATTTAGAGATAGGCTTATATTTTCCATTATCATCATATATAAATGCAGGTATGTCGTACACAATTGGACACCATACCAATGCCTCATCAGATATCGAGAGGGAGTCTTCAGTGAGACATCTAATGTCATAAACAAGCCTATTCTAGAGAAAAAAGTAATACATGATGTAAAGTAGAACTGGGAATTTTGTCATGTATCATTTAGGTCTGTCAGTCATTGTCCAATCATTCACTTGATTTCTTGTTCTATCACTTCTGAGGGCAGCACTAGGTTTAATGCACACTGTTCCATTTGAGTTCAAATCTGTGACTTGAAAAGTACAGGATAGGTTGTTGAATCCCTTGGCCATGGTTACAAAACAAAATTTAGAAAGCAGGAGTTGAGTGTGGAGAAAAGAACCACTGTTTTTAACACTTTCAACACAAGAACTGTAGCAGCCCATATAGCTTATGGCTAGGAGGAGTGAGAGTTATAAGAAATAACCGTAATAGAACACACTGTGGAAAGGGCACGGAAAGAGATTATCTCTCCTAACAAACTTTAGAGCTTGAGAGATGAAAGCAGTGGTGTCACACCTGTGGTGTTGAGAAGCATGAGATCAACCTTATATTAGTCTGGAAAAGAAGAAAGTCCAAAGCATGCACTTTCTGTCATGGACTCACTTCTCCTCCCTGTAGAACGCTAGCATGGCATCTCTCTGCTTGAGAATACCAAGCTTTGCTAAAGACTATGATTTATCTTTACAAGAAGAATTCTTTACTCTCTCTAAGACTCTCTCTCTCTCTTTCACTCTCCAGTGAAGGTAGATAACCCTCATGTACCTAAGAGAAACTGTTCCTGATCAAGGTAGCTTAGCGGTCCATCTAGAACCTACCTAAGCAAGGCCAAGACCTGGCCAGTCCTGGGCCCTAACAAGAACAAATCCCGAGATCAACTATGCATGCTTAGCAGGAATAAGATTAAGCTCAAAGATGCAAACCCAGGGGAACAACAATTGTGATGTCATCCATGGTGATGATGTTGTGACTTTGTCCTTGAATTTATTGGGATCCCGGCTTCCAGTCGAAGATACTCACTGGACTTTTCTGGTCACTTCAGCTGGTGTCCTGTAAGTATTTGATCCAGGACATTTTTTTTTTTTCTGTAGAGAAAGATTTTCACTTTACCACCCTAGGTACAGTACCATGGTGTCACACAGCTCACAGCAACCTCCAACTCCTGGGCTTAGGAAATTCTCCTGTCTCATTCTCCCAATTAGCTGGGAATACAGGCACCTGCCACAATGCCCAGGTATTTTATTCTGGGGCTGGGATTGAACCCGTGACCCTTGGCATATGTCTCTGGCGCCATACCCAATAAGCTGCAAGTGCCAGCCTGACCCATGACATTTATTATAGCTTCATCCTCAGACAGAGAAGTGCTCTAATTTTTATGAGACATATTCACCCTCTTTTCCCCAGGCTAGATTTTTCATGACCTCAGCCTTGCACACAATGACATCCAACTCTTAGGTTGAAGTGAACCTCCTACCTCAGCATCTGGAATAGCTGGAACTATAGTTAAAGGATATAACACCTGACTACCCTTTCTATTTGTGTAGAAACCTGGGGATGATAAGGGCTGAGGTTGTCTTTCTCTTGCTCAGCCTTGTCTCTAACATGTGAGCTCAGGGAATCTTCCCAATTTGGCTTCCCAAACCATTGAAATATTGTAATGGGATGTATCACTGAGCTCTACTTAATAAATCCACTTATTGGGGACTTTTAGAATTGTCCAATCCTCAGGCCTCGGTGACACATAGGGGGTATGTCAGGAACTTTTTACATATCTGTGGTGGGTGATCTCCACAACAATGCATGGATCATTTTTATCCTTATCAAATTTCATTAGTTATTGTGTGTTATACATGTGATCCAACATAACTCTTCAACATGCATTGTGGCCAAGAAGCCAAAATTTTAGACCCATCTAGAATGGAATTCAGGATTGAAGTAAATTTAAAGATAGGTTGTTATTTCTCATGATCATCATAATAACTGCAGGTTTGAAGCACACATCTGGGCACAGTGCCTCACCAGATATCGAGAGGGAACTTTCAGTGAGACACCTACCTTCCAAAACAAGGTTATTCTAGAGAAAGAAGTAAAACATCATGAAAAGCAGAACTGGGAATTTTGTGGCATATCATTTAGGTCTGTCAAATCATTGTCAGATCATTGGTTCAATTCCTTGTACTATCCAGGGCAGCACTAGTTATCAACCATTATAATCTTCCATTTGATGATAACTCCTTGACTTGAAAAGGAAAGGATGGATTGTTGAATCCCTTGGCCATGGTAGTAAAACAAAATTTAGGAAGCAGAAATTCAGTGTGTAGAAAATAACCTCACTTTTTTTTGTTGTTGTAGTTCACTCTTTTTATTTACCTACTCATTCCTTTACTCATTTTTTCTTTCATTTTCCTAATATTTTTTCACAGGATTTAAAAGCCTAATTTTAATGACAGTAACAATTTTTAACATAAGGACTGAGGACAAAAACTTCATAAAGAATGAAAGAAGATAAATACATTCAGAAAAGTAACCAGACTACTGCTGCAATGAAAACTTAAGCAATAATAATAGGAATAATGCAAAGAATGTAACATTCACTTTGCCAGATAGAAATATAAATGGCTTGACACAACAAGTATGAGAATGACATGAAGGTTATGTTAGCCAATTGGATGAGTAAGTATCAAATTGTATATGGAAACAACACACTGTATCCCACGATAGTACTAATGTGCACAGCTATGATTTAATACAAAAAAAAGTAAGTCTAGTATAAAATACTCTGATCAGTTAATTTTGTCTTATTATTTTGTTTTTTCCAAAGTCTCAAAAAAATACACAACTAATATTTATAATTAAAAGTAAAAGATAATTTCAAAAAAAAGTTCATGCCAAATCTTATAGACAATAGAAAAAGAAATATTTCAAAATCATTCTACTTAATCTGGGCACACCTGATATTAAAATTGGAGAAAATATATTATTATAAATGAGAAATTGCAAACATATTTCACTTATAAATGAGGACGCAGTATGAAGAACAACATAATACCATGTCGAATTAAAAATTAATTTTTATGTAATAGACTTTGGTCAAAATTAAATACAATTTATATGAGAATTAGTCACTATTTTATTTCTTTAGTGTTTTCTTTGCCCACACACCTTGCCTCCTTCTCTGTCTGGTCTCCCTTTCGCCCATGTTCCACCATGTTATTAACTGTCATTAATTGTCTATGAAGGTTGAATTCATAGGATTCTTACTTAACTATTCCCGTGATGCTTCACTAAGAATAATGTGTCTCACCTCCATCCAGGTTATTACAAATGCTATAAAATCTCCATTAGTCTTTTATGGCTGAATACTATTCCATAGTATTCTGTAGTATACATATATCAAAGCTTACCAATGCTTTGCTAGTTTGAAGGAAATTTAGGCTGTTTTCACATTTTAGTGATTGTAAATTGGGCTGCAATAAACAACCTAGTATAAGTCTCTTTATTATAAGAGGATTTTTTGCTTCTGGATAGATGCCCAGAAATGGGATTGCAGGATCAAATGGGAGGTCTAGGTTGAGTTCTTTAAGGTTTCTCCATACTTCCTTCCAGAAAGGTTGTATTAGTTTGCAGTCCACTAGTAGTGCAAAAGTGTTCCTTTCTCTCCACATCTGCACCAGCATCTGCAGGTTTGAGATTTTGTGATATAGACCATTCTTGCTGGAGTTAGATGGTATCTCAGGGTGCTTTTAATCTACATTTCTCTAATAATTAAAGATGATGAGCATTTTTTCATATATTTTGTAGCCATTTGTCTATTGGCTTTAGAGAAAATTCTATTCATGTCTCTTCCCCATTGATGTATGGGATTTTGGTTTTTTTCTTGCAGAGCAATTGAAGTTCAGCATAGATCCTGGTTATTAGACATTTGTCTGATTCAAAATATGCAATATCCTTTCCCATTGAGGAGGTTGTCTATTTGCTTTGGTTGTCATGTCCATGGCTGTACAGAAACTTCTTAGTTTCATCAGATCCCATTTATTTATTATTGGTATTTTTATTGTCTTGAAAGTCTTCCTCCTAAAGTCTTCCCCAGGCCAATATATTACAGTTTTTTTCCTTTTCTGTCCTTGAGGATTTCTTATTAAATATGGGCAGTGTACATTAATACTATCATGGGGTACAGTGTACTATTTGTGTATACAATTTGAAAAACTTTTTCTAACTGGTTAACATAGCATTCATATCTTTTTCTTAGTTATTGTGTTAAGACATTTATATTCTAAATTTAGAGAGATTCACATATACTATTATAAGATGAACCATAGGTGTGATCCCAACAATCACCCTCCTTCCACCCACCCTCTCCCCTCGCCTCCTCTTCCTCTCCCCTCTCACATATTCCTGGACTAAAATTATGTTAGTGGTTTATATACACTACTGAATACTATGCAGGCATTAAGAAAGATGAAGACTACTTCTTTGAGGATTTTTATCATTTCATGCTATAAATTTAAGTTCTTTATCGATCTTTGATTTGTATGAGCGGAGAAGGGTGAAGGTTCACTTTCAGTCTTTTACATGTGAATATCCAGTTCACCCAGTACTACTTATTAAATAGGGAGTTGATCCACCAGTGCATGCTCTTGTTTGGTTTATCAAATATTAAGTGACTATAAGTTGTTGTTTTTATTTTTGAGTTTTCTACCTTGTTCCAGAAATTTACATGTCTATTTTTCATGCCAGTCTCATGTTGTATTCGCCACTATGGCATTGTAGTAATGCCTAAAATCTGGTATAGTGATACCCCAGCTTTGTTTTTGTTACTAAGAACTGCCTTAGCTATACGAGGTTTTTTTTTGGGGGGGTAACATACAAAATGCAGAATCATTTTTTCCAAGTCTTGAATGTTAGATGTTGGTATTTTAATAGTGATGGCATGGAATCAGTAAATTACTCTGGGAAGTATAGACATTTTAACAATGTTGATTCTTCATAGTGATGAATATGGTATGTTTTTCCATTTGTAGAGGTCCTGCGCTATTTTTTTCTTAGAGTTTCACAATTTTCTTTATAGAGGTCCTTAAGGTATTTTGTTAGGTATATTCCTAAGTATTTTATTTTCTTTGGTGTTATGGTTAAGGGAATTGTGACCTTAATTGAAATCTCATCTTGGCTGTTGTTGGCATACGCAAAGGCAACGGACTTGTGGACCTGGATTTTATGTCATGAGACAATACTGTACTTTTTGATGACTTCCAAGAGCCTTGTGGTTGAGTCTTTGGGATTTTCCAGGTATAAGATCATATCATAAGTAGAAAGGGATGTTTTAACCTCCTCTGCTGTCATTTAAATGCCCTTTACTTTCTTCTTTTGTCTAATTGTATTGGTTAAAACTTCCAGCAGAACGTTGAATAGTAATGATGACAGAGTACAACCTTGTCTGGTTCTAGTTCTAAGAGGAAAGGCTTTCTTAAGTCTAACTGCGTTCAGAATTGCATTAATGTATACAGCTGTCATTTAATAAAAAAAAAAGAGGAAAGGCTTTCAGTCTACTTCATTCAGTGAAATATTAGCTGTGGGTTTGTCATACATAGCTTCGATCAGTTTAAGAAATATACCACCTATGCCTATACTCCTCAGTGTTCTCATTAAAAATGGATGCTGGATTTTATCGAATGCTCTTTCTACATCTATTGAGAGGATCATGTAGTCTTTGGTTTTACTTCTGTTGAAATGGTGAATAACGTTCATGGACTTGGAGATATTAAACTGGCCGTGGATTCCTGGGATGAAACCTACTTGATCCTGATGTATGACTTTTTTGATGATAAGCTGTAATCTATTTGCTAATATTTTATTGAAAAAATTTGCATCTATATTTATTAGTAAAATTGGTCATAAATACTTTTTTTTAGTTGCATCTTTTCCTAGTTTTGGTATCAGGGTGATGTTTGCTTCATAGAACTTATTGGGGAACATTCCTTTCTCCTCAGTATTTTGGAATAACTTCTGCTCTTTAGGAGTAAGTACTTCCTTGAAACTTTGATATAATTCTGGTCTGAAGTCATCAGAACCACGGCATTTTTTGGTTGTGAGATTATTTATTTATTTATTTATTCATTTACTTAAATTTCAGTGCTTGAAATTGGTCTATTCAGGAGATCTATTTCATCTGGGATAAGTCAAGGAAGAGGGTATGATTCCAAATATTGATCCATTTCCTTCACATGACCAAATTTCTGGGCATAAAATTTCTGGTAGTATTCAAAGATGATCTCTTGTATCTCTGTGGTATCAGCTGTTATTTTCCATTTATCATTTTAGATTGAGATTACTAGATATTTTACTTTTTTACTTCTAGTTAATCTGACCAAAAACTTATCTATTTTATTTTTTCAAAAAACCAACACCTTGTTTCATTAAGTTTCTGAATCATTCTTTTGTTTTCAATTTAATTGATCTCTGATTTAATTTTGTATATTTGTTTTCTTCTGCTGGGATTAGACTTAGATTGTTCTTTTTTCAATTCAATCAGATGATTTGTGAGTTTGTTAATGTACTCTCTGTTTTTCAAATGTAGGCTTCTATAATGATAAATTTTTCTCTCAATACTTCTTTTGCTATATCCCATAAATTTTGGTACCTTGTGTCATCATTGCTGTTATACTCAAGGAATTTAATGATGTCCTTTTAATTTCTTACTGCACCTATCACTCAGCATAAAGTTGTTTAACTTCCATGCCTTTGTGTGAGGTTGAGCTTTATTGTTGGAGTTAAGTTCCACTTTTAGTACCTTGTTGTCTGATAAGATGCAAGGTAGAATTTCAATTCTTTTTATTATGTTGAGGTTTGCTTTCTGTCCTAGGATATCATCAATTTTGGAGATTGTTCCATAGGATGATGAGAATAATGTATATTCTTAATCTTTGGGATGGAGTGTTCTATATATGTCTATCAAGAACTGTTGTTCTAGGGTCTCATTTAAATCTCTAATATCTTTGTTTAATTTCTCTTTGGACAATCTGTCCATCACTGAGTGAAGGGTGTTGAAGTCTCCTGTTATTATGGTGTTATAGGATCTGATATTCCTCATAGTAATCAAGGTTGTTTCAAAAATCTAGGAGCATTTAAATTCAGTGCATAAATATTTAGAATTGAAGTGTCTTCTTTTATTTTTCATTTTCCAATATGAAGTCATCATCATTGTCTTTTGTAACTTTAGTTCCTTTAAATACACATTTATCTCATAATAAGATTTTAACCCCTCTTTTCTTCTGACTTTCCTTTGCCGAAAAAAATTATTTCCAACCCTTAACTCTGAGTTTTAATTTGTCTTTCAACATGAGGTGCTTTTCTTGCGGACAGCAAATATATGGCTTGTGTATTTTATCCAATCAGCCAAACTATGCATATGACTCTTCAGCGGGAAATTCAAGCCATTGACATTTATTGAGATAATTGACAAGTGTGGTCTCATTCTATTCATCTTATTTTGTGCACATCAATTGCTTAGCCTTGTCTTTTGCATCATAGTGGAAACTAGGTTCTTTCTGTTAATTTCTGGGTGTTTACTTTGCTGAAGGTACTTTGTGATGGTCAGTGTGTAGGACAGGTTGAAATATTTCTTGTTGAGCTGATCTTGTTCTGGCAAATTTCCTCAGTGTTTGCATATGAACAAAAGATTTTATTTCTCTGACAATATTAAAGCTCAGCATAATGCGAAGTAGAATTCTGGGCTGGAAATTTTTCTGTTTAAGTGGGTTTAAGGTAGATGACTGTTATCTTCTGTCTTGAAAATTTTCATTAGAGAAGTTCGCAGTCATTCTGATAGGAATGCCTCTGTAGATCAGTTGGAACTCACTCCTGGAAGCTTGTGAAATCTTTTCTTTTGTCTTGACTTTAGATAATTTTATGAAAATATGCCTTGTAGAAGGTCTATTTGAGTTGCAGCAACCAGGGGACTGATATCCATTTGAAAGAAGTATGACAGAATTTTGAGTGATATTTGGGAAATTTTCATTTATAATATTCTCTACAATGGCTTCCATTCCTCTGGGGCATTCTTCTTCCCTTTTTGGGATACCTATAACTCATATGTTTGAACACTTCATAGAGTCCCACAATTCTGTCAGTGAACATTCTGCTTTATCCCTCTTCTTTTCAGCCACTTTAACTATCTGGGTTATCTTGAGAACTTCATTGTCTACCTCTGACATTCTCAATTCAGCATGGTCTAATCTGTTAACACTTTCTCTTATATCTTTGAGTTCCCTAATTGACGGGTTCAGTTCCTTTAGCTCTGCTACGTCCTTTCTGTATTCTTTGTTTCATTCATCTCTTATTTAATTCAGTTTTTGAATTTCCTTTTGGTTATTATGCACTTTCTTAGCAATTTCTTTCATTGCTTTTTGATTGTTCTCCAATTTCGTAGCAATTCCCTTCATTATTTTCATCATATGTATTGTAAATTCCCCTTTTATCATTTCTAAATTTCTTTATAGGAGAAATCCTCTGATGTAGCTACCCTGCAATCCTTAGAAGGCATGACTGGCATGTCATGTTGCCAGGATTTTTCTGCTGATTTTTCTTGAGTCCTTTCTTATATCTGTTTCCTTGCCCTAATTTTTATTGCATTTCTTCTTGCTCTAACTTACTATGCCCCTGGCTTACAAATTTCATGAGTCTTTTTTTATTGTGTGTGTGCAAGATTAGGATGAGAAGATTGAGGATGAAGAAGGGACAAAGGATTTTTAAAAAGATCGAGAGAGAGGAAGAAGAGGTGGTGAGTAAAAGGAAATATTGACAAAAAGAAGAAAGGCAACAAAAGGAAAGAAACAGGAGTAATATAGGTAGTATATAGTATTATAGGTGTAGTAGCTGATGCTACAGGTGAAGGACACAACTCTTTGCTATTATTTTTACTTTTCACCATGGATCTAGTGTTGAAAATTTCCCCCTACATTTGATGTTAATTGGATAAATTATTCTCTTATCGGGAATTTTTTTTCCTACAACTCCTATTAGTCAAAGACTTCAGATTTTAACTATTCTGATCCATTCGTACCTTACATACTTGTAGTCACTCTACACTGACTACAGAATGAATGCTTGACTCAAGTCAGGTTTTTTTACGCACACTAAAATACATACATTTTATACTCCACACTTTCTGTTGCACTTTTCAATCTGGTCCAATATTCCCTTGATCTGATCAGTCCAATATTAGGAACCAGACATCTCTAAAGGACCCCTACCCATCAGATCAACTGGCAGTATCCTAAGGAACCAACCACAAACAAAGTTTTCCTAAATCATATTTCTCTCATCACCCTGGGGGCAACAACAAATCTCCTGGATTCCATCTGCCTACTGACCTTTTCTCATAATTTTGCTATTGGAAACTGTACCTAGAAAATATCTTCTCTCTCTCTCTCTCTCTCTCTCTCTCTCTCTCTCTTTTTCTTTCTTTCCTTCTTTCATTATTTTTCCTGAGACAGATTCTCATTCCGTTCTTCAGGCAAGATTGTCCATGACCTCAGTCTTTCACACAATGATATCCAACTCTTCAGTTGAAGTGATCCTCTTGCTTCTTTCTCTGTAGTAGCTGGAACTACTGGTAAGGGAAACAATACTTGAATACTCTTTCTATTTCAGTAAAACCCGGGGGTGTGATCAGGGCTGAAGTTGTTGTTCTGTTGCTCAGCCTTGTCTATAACATGGGAGCTCAGGGGATCTGCCTAATTTGGAGCCCCAGAGCATCCAAATATTGTAGTAATGCATGGGATAAATCATTGAGCTCTACTTAAGAAATGAGCTTTTCGGGACTTTGAGGATTTTCCAATTTGGGGGCCTCAGTGACACATAGAAAGTATGTGAGAACTGTTTGACGTATTCTTGTTGGGAGATCACCACAAGTATGCATACATTTCTCTTATCCTTATTAAATTTCAATGGTTATTGTGTATTATATATGTGATCCATCGTAACTCTTCCAATTGACTTTTGGCCAAGAAGTCAAAAGTTTAGACACACCCTGCACAGAATTCAGGATTGATGAAATTTAAAGATAAGTTATATTTCTCTTGACCATCATAAATAAATGAAGGTATAGGGTACGCTACTGAACACAATGCCTCACCAGATTTTGAGTGGAAACCTTCAGTGAGACGCCTACCATCTGAAACAAGCGTATTTTAGAGAAAGAAGTCAAACAATATGAAAAGTAGAAATGGGAATTCTGTGATGTGCCATTTAGGTCTGTGAAATCATGGTCCGATCATTGACCTTGATTTCTTCTTCCGTAATATCCCAGGAAAGCACTAGGCAGAAACCACACTCTTCCATATGATTACAAATTCATGACTTGAAAAGGAAAGCAAGGAGAACAAAATTTAGGCTTCAGCAATTAAATACGGAGAGAAGTACACCACTCTTTGTAACAGTTTGAACCTAACAACCAACCCAGACAGGAAGTACACATGCTTAATAGGAATAACAATAAGCTTAAAGATGGTAACCCAGGGCAACACCCATAGATGTGATGACATCTATGGCGACCATGTAGTAACTTAATGTTGTGGGATCCAGGCTTCTGGTCAAAGATAACTCTCTGGAATTTCCTGCTACATTCAGCTGGTTTTGTGCAAGTGTTTAATCCACGTCATTTGTTAGTGCTCTATCCATAGACAGAGATGTGATCTCCCTTTTCTACCTTATAATCAGATTAGTGACTGAAGATTTCACTCACTACCTGACACAAGAATTGCATTCTTGTTCAGCAGTGAGACTCAGGCTGCATTCCAAATATTGCAACTACATGGGGACACTTTAGTGGGATGCTGTTTGTATTTTTCTTTTTTTGATAGGGTTTCACTTCGTTTCTCTCAATTGAGAGCTCTGCCATCATGACTCACAGAAACCTCCATGTCATGGGCTCAGACAACACTTTTGCCTCAGATTCCCCAGTAGTTTGAACTCCCAGCACCTGCCTCAATGCCCAACTATAATTTTATTAAGTCATAGCTGTGTACATTAATGCAGTCATGGAATACAGTGTGGATTTTTCATACACAATTTGAAATATTTCCATCAATCTGGTTAAAATAGCCTTCATGTCATTTTCTTGGTTATTGTGTTATGACATTTATATTCTGCTTTTAGAAAGAGTCCCTTGTAACCATGTAAGATAAACTGTAGAGATGATCTCACTAATCACCCTCCCTCCACCCATTCAATTCCTCCCCCTACCTCCTTTCTCTTCCATTCTTGAGATAATTTGCTAAGAAGAACATTTTCCAGCTCCATCCATGTAAACATGAAGGAGGTAAAGTATGCATCATTCTTTAGGGCTGCATATTTTTTGTTGAAGATTACCTTGGAACATTTTCCATCTCACCACCCTTATGTGAGCCACCATATCAGACATTGAAGATAAGATATTTTTTAAACTATGTTTTGTGGCCAGAGGTGGTTCTTCATGCCTCTCATGTCAGCAATTTGGGAAGTCCAGACAGTCGGATTGTCTGAGCTTCTGAACTGGAGACCAGCCTAACACAAGTGAGATACCCATCTCTGAAGAACAAAAAACAGATGGATGTTATGCTCGCTCCTAACATGCCAGCTGAGGTAATATGTTCACTTGATGAGAACACTTGAAGTTTGTTTTGAACTATGATACCAGAGTATTCTACAAAAATAAATGGAAAGACTCTGTCTCAATAAATGAATGCAGAAAACTATTGTATTGGAGTTCCTCCTCACTTTTACTTGTTTTTCTATAGAGACAGAGAAGATATTTATTACACTCGGTGAAGTTCTATGGTATGAATAGATCACAGCAATGTCCAATTACTGGGCTTAGAAGATTTTCTTCCTTACACATCCCAAGTAGCTTGGAATACAGGTGCACGCTACAATGCCTGGCTATTATTTTTACTTTGGACAATGAATCTAGTGACCCTTTGGTATCTTAGATTCTTGTAGTCACTCTCAACTTCCCACACAATAACTTATTGACTCAAGTCATGTATTTTTATGCACTCTAAAATATCCAGAATATACTCTCAACACATTCTGTTGCACTTTTCAATATGAGCCAATATTCCTTTGCCCCAACCAGTCCAAGACAGTTATCAGACATATCTGGATAATTCCTATGCATCAGGTCAACTGGCTGTCTCCTAAGGAACCACCTGAAAAGTAATGAGACTTGACTCATTGTTCCCTCCTCCCCCCAGGGACAACAGTAAATCCTCTCCTTTATGTCGTCCTGAATTCTCTCTGCCTACTGACCTTTTCTTGCAATATTGCTCTTGGCAACTGTACCTAGCAACTAACTTTCTTTCTTTCTTTCTTTCTTTCTTTCTTTCTTTCTTTCTTTCTTTCTTTCTTTCTCTCTTTCTTTCCTCTTTTCTTTTATTATTATTCATGAGACCTACTCTCACCCTGTTCCCCAGATGAGATTGTCCATGATGTCAGCTTTCCGCACAATGACATCCAATTCTTTAGCTGAAATGATCCTCCTGCCTCAGCCTCTGGAGTAGCTGGAACTAAAACTAAGGGATAAGACACGTGAATACCCTTTCTTTTTCAGTAGAAACCTTGTGGGTTCAGGGCTGAGATTTTCTTTCTGTGTTTAGCCTTGTCGCTAACATGGGAACTCAGGGAATATGCCCAATTTGACTGCCCATAGCATCAAAATATTGTAGTTATGCAAGGGATAAGTCATTGATCTCCACTTAGGAAATGAGCTGATCAGGGATTTTGAGAATTGTACAATACTCAGGTCTTGATGACTCACTGGGAGTATGTCAGGACTGTTTTATTTACTTGTGATGGGAGATCACAACAACTATGCATGTATCTCTTTTATTTTTATCAGTTTTCATTATCATGTCTTATACGTGAGATCCAATATAACTCTTCAGCATCCACTGTGGAAAAGAAGCCAAAAGCTTAGACACATGTAGAACGAAATTCAAGATTGATGGAAATTTCAAGATATGTTGATATTTCCATTAAAATTTCCATGATCATCATAAATAACCGCAGGTATGGAGTACACTACTGGACACAGTGCCTCACCATATTTTGAGAGGAAACCTTCAGTGAGAAATCTATCATTTGATATATGCCTATTGTAGGGAAAGAAGTAAAACTGAGGGCAGAGGCATGGTGAGGGACTGTAGCCAGCTTTCCACAGAGGCACCCATCCAGAAGGAGACTTAAAAGACAGAACTTTAGAAAGTAAGCTGATGGTATAGAGCTAAGCCAAAGAGAAGAGTGAAGAATACACACCTACCCTGCTGAGGCTCATTGGTACCCCAAGGATACAAATAAAAGGTACCAAATCCATCAACAAGTGTATGGAAGTCCCCTCCCCCTTGAGAAGTCCTCACAGTATATTTCATACAAACAAGCTTGCAGAGTTCAAATGTCCTCCCTTTCTATCCCATGGGAGAGACCCTCTAAAAACTGGATCTCCTACCCCCATGAGGGTGCCATGGCACTCTCCTGCCAAGCATAAAACTGTATAAAGCTGTATGTTTTCTCTACCTACAATTCTGTATTCCCACTATTCCCCTGCACTCTCATACCAAAGTCTGAAAAACTGTCTTGCATGGAGTCCAGACTATTGGGCATTTTCTTGAGAAGTATGGAGAGAACAAGTTCTAAGGAGAGACTGTGCTGATTTTGTGTATGGGAGTAAGGAGATGGTCGTCAAATCAGAGAGAAACATACAGGAGCAGTGGTGCCCCATGGTGTATTGCAGGGCCTATTCCAGATAGACACACCCTGGGGCCTATTCCAGATAGACACACCCTGTCTCTCTGGACAACCAGAGGAAGCAGGCACTTTTTTTTCATGGCAGCCACTGGAAGAACTTATCTGGGAAGGAAGCTCAGGCCCCATGAGTAAAGGATAGAGGCCTGACTGGCGCATGGGGACTTGAATCTGTGCAGGGGCTGCAGACTTCCATTGCGTCCTGCGTCAAAGTGTTGCTTCACTGATCCTAAGACACACTGGTCTCTTGGGGGATCATAGCTGAGACAAAGGTGTGCAGACAGAGGCTGTTAATGACAGCTGAGTTTGAACTTTAACAGCACCCACCCCAACACAAACTGCAGCCTAGACTGGGTCTGATATTCAGGGGAATATAGCCAGGACAGAAACAAATTCTGCAAAGTTGATCTATCCTGTTCAGCCAACCACAATCAATCAGGGACGGGGCTGGAACTGAGTGAAACTGACCAGCCTCCATTAAGCATCAGAGGTTGTCAGGCCTCACCTCCGCCTGTCAGATACTGGCAAAAAAGTGGCAGCATATCTCAGGAGACATAGCTCTCCCTGTTACTGAGGCAGGCAGAAAATCCTGGGGCATCTTCTCTTTGGAGGGAACTAGGTAACAGCCCGGGGGGTTCCCAGTGGCTGGGTGTGACAGAGGTGCAAGGTGGGTAAGAAGCATTAAACTTTCCAGACTAATTTGTTTGCTGGCTGGGTGCTTATGCTCTCCTGCAGAACTGAAGTATGTCATACTTGAGCTGCCAGCACACCCCTGATAACTATTTGCTGAAGACCTTTTGAACTAGCCCACTTGAAACCAGTGCTGACTGGGATAATTGATTTAGACATCTTGAACTGGGCCAATCACCCAAAGACTATCCAAAGTGGTACCCTTGGTGTGTGGTTGTGGGAAGGTTTGATATTCCATTTACAATTGTTGTCAGTGGGGGCCGGGGTGAGTGAATTGCTAGTATTTCTCCACAGATGAGACTTCAACCCAGAATAACTGATTCAGTAGGGTAAAATGGAGACAAGCTGAAAACAAGACAGACCCACTTAGCCCCACTACACCAAACAGATTCTCAGGGCATAGTACTGTACAGGTCCTTGGCAATGCACTAGGGGAAAAGATACAGACACCAGTCCCAGCTTTTGGTTAAAGGGCTAGTTAATCTCTACTCCTGGAGCCCTCAACCCAAATTATCTTTATGGCCTCATATAACTCAATGGTATAAAATAAGCATCCTATGGAGTTAGCAGAAAAAAAACTCCAGTAACATACATAACCCGAGTAGTTAAACCCCCCACCCCAAGGAAAGATATGGCAGACACAACAGAAGATCTCATTCATAAACAAATGGCTTAAATGTCAGAAAAAGAATTCAGAATTTGGATTGCAAATAAGATTAATAAAATAGAGGTAAATTTGGAATTAGAAATGCAAGGGGCATTTGAAAAGTTCTCTCAGGAATTCAATGAATACAAAAATAAAATCACAAAAGATTTTGACATATTGAGACATGAATTTGCAGCACTGAAATAACTGAGGTATACACAAGAATCCCTCCACAACAGAATGAAACTAGGAGAGGAAAGGATTTCTGACACTGAATACAAAGCTTTTGAAGGCCACAAAGCCTAAGACAGGAAGAGAAATGGAGAGCAAAAATGGACCTTCCTCTCAGAGAGCTCTGAAATAATTCCAAGAAAACTAATAATCACCTTGCAGGAATTCCTGAAGGTGATGAAGTTCCTTCCCAAAGCACAGAGGCTCTTCTTCATGAAATTATGAAAGATAACTTTGCAGACATGCCAAGAGATTCTGAAGTTCAAAAAGCATATCGTTTTAGATCCCCAGAATTACTCAACCCAAATAAGACAGCCTCCATGCACATCATAATTAATTTTATTAAAATGAATATGAAGGAGAAAATTCTGAAAGCAGCCAGATGTAAGAAAACTATAACCTACTAGAATGACTCTAGGTCTCTCTACTGAAACCATTCATGCTAGTAGAGCATGGTCATCAAATTTTAGTCTCCTAAAACAAAATAATATTTATGATGGAGAAATTAAATACTTTAATGACATTCACATGTAGAAGAAATTTGGCATAACTAAAACAGCTCTCTAGGATATTCTCAGAAATATTCTTCATGATGGCCAGTGCAATCCTCCACCACAAATGTAAACTCACTAAGAAACTTCTGTTCAAATTCCAATTTACCCAGTGGTGAAAGGATTAAAAATATCCGCTGGACTTTCAAAAAATTGGATACCCATAATTTTACCAGGCTTATCAATATTTTCAATTAATCTGAATGGCTTCAATTGTTCTCTAAAGAGGTAGAGGATGGCTGACTGGATACAAAACTCAGGGCACATATCTGCTGTATAAAAGAAGCTCATCTTACCTTAAAAGATAAATATAGAGTGAGAATGAATGGATGGTCATCTATATTCCAAGCAAATGGAAAGGGTAAAAAAGCAAGTGTTGCAAATTTATTCATGGATACAACAGGCTTAAACAAATTAAAGTAAGCAATGATTAGAATGGTCACTTCAAATTTCTTAAAGGCAGTATACAACATGATGAGATTTCAATTATTAATATTTATGCACTCAAACAGAATGTGCCTCAATGTATAAGAGACACTCTAACAGGCATCAGTAACTTGATTTCTTCCAGCCCCATCATAGTCGGAGATGTTAGTTAACACTACTTTGGGAGTGTTGGATTCTATTCTATCCTCCAATAAGAAGCTAATCAAATAAATTTTAGATTTAAGTGTGACCATTCAACACTTACATTTAATAGATATCTATGGAATACTTCATCCCAATGTATCTGAATACACATTTGTCTCAGCAGCCCATGGAACATACTCCGAAATCAATCACATCTTAGGTCACAAATCTAACATCAGCCAATTTAAAAGAACAGAAATTATTTCTTGCATCTTCTCAGATCATCATCTAAACAATTTTGAACTTAGGAACAACAGGAATCTGCATACTTATACAAAAACATGGAAGCTAAATAACATTATAATGAATGATAGTGGGGTCAGAAAGAAAACTAAGAAGCAAATTACCAAACTCTTGGAAGAAAATGATAAAGAAGACATGAATAATCAGAACCTCTGGGAAACCACAAAGGTAGTCTTAAGAGAGAAATTGTAGCACTGACAGCCTTCCTCAAAAGAACAGAAAGAGGAAAACTTAATGGGATACCTCAAGCAACTAGAAAAGGAAGAACATTTCAATCCCAAATCCAGTGTAGAAAACAAGTCACCTAAATTAGAGAAAAAAGCAATGAAACTGAAAACAAAAGAATAATGCAACAGATCAGGAAATCAAAAAATTGGACTCTGAGGTCAGTAAAATAAAATTTTGACCAACCTACCCAGGAAAAGAGATTAAAATCTCTAATTTCATCAATAAAAACGGTAAAGATGAAATAAAAACAGACCACTCAGAAGTTTAAAAAAATCCTTAATGAATACTACAAGAAACTATTCTCAGAAATATGAAAATCTGAAGGAAATTCACAAATACTTCAAAGCACAACACCTTCCAAGACTTAGCCAGAATGAAGTGGAAATTTTGAACAGACCTATATCAAGTTCTGAAATAGAATTAACTATACAAAATCACTGTAAAAAGAAAAATCCCAGGACCAGATAGCTTCACATCAGAATTCTACCAAACTGTTAAAGAGAAACCAGTATCGATATTACTTAATTAAAAAAAAAAAAGAAATAAAAAGTGGAAATACTACTCAAAACATTCTATGACGTGAACATCACCTTGATCCACAAACCAGGAAAAGACCCAGCAATAAAAGACAATTACAGAACAATATCAATAATTAGTTTTGATGTGAAAATATTCAACAAGGTCCTAACAAACATAATCCAGCAACACATCAGACAAATTATACAACACAACCAAGTGGGTTTTATCCCAGGGTCTCAGGCTGATTCAATACAAGTAAATCTATAAATATCATTCAACCCATAAACAAATTAAAAAACAAAGACCATATGATTCTCTCAGTTTATACAGAAAAACATTTGATAATATCCAGCATCCCTTTATGATTACAAAACTTAAGAAAATTGGCCTAGAAGGACATTTCTTTAAGTGATAGAGGCCATCTACAGCAAACCCACAGCCAATATTGTATTGAATGGAGTTAAATTGAAATCATTTCCACTCAGAGCAGGTACCAGGCAACATTGCCCATTGTCTCCACTGCTCTTTAACATTGAAGTGGAAGTTTTAGCCATCACAATTAGGGAAGAAAAGGCAATCAAGAGTATCCAAATAGGCTCAGAAGAGACCAAACTTACACTCTGTGCAGATGATATGATTTTATATCTGGAAAACACCAGGATGCTACAGCAAAACTCATACAAGTGATCAAGGAATATAACGGCACATCAGGTTACAAAATTAACACTTAATAATCAGTATCCTTTATGTATACCACAGCAGTCAAGCTGAAAAAACAGTTATGGGCTCCATTAAGTTCACAGTAGTGCCAGAGAAGATGAAATATTTGAGAGTTTACCTAAGGAAAAACGTGAAAGATCTCTATAAAGAGATCTATGAAACCATAAGAAAGAAATAGCTGAAAATGTTAACAAATAGAAAAGCATGCAATGCTCATGGCTGGGAAGAATCAGTATTGTTAAAATGCCCATAGTACCCAAAGCAATGTATAATTTTATTGCAATCCCTATCAAAGCTTAACTGTCATACTTTAAAGATCTCAAAAAAAAATACTTAATTTTTATATGGAATTACTAAAAACCTCCAGAAGCCAAGAAGTTACTCAGAAATAAAAAAGTAGGAGGAATCACTCTACCAGATCTCAGACTACACTATAAATTTATAGAGATCAAAACATTATGCTACTGGCCCAATAACAAAGAGATAGATGGATGGACAAGAATAGAGAATCTAGAAATGAACCCAGCTACTTACAGTTATCTGATCTTTAATATGCCAATTAAAAACACTGAGTGGGGAAAAGATTTCCTATTAAAAATATGGTGCTGGATGAACTGGCTGGCGACCTGTAGAAGACGAAAACTGGGCACACACCTTTTACAATTAACGAAGATAGACTCTAACTGGATTAAATATTTAAACCTAAGACAGGAAACCATAAAAATAGCAGAAGAAAATGCAGGAAAAACACTTGAAGGAATCAGCCCTGGCAAATATTTTATGAGAATGATCCCTGGGGCAATTGAAGCAACATTAAAAATACACTATTGTGCCCTGCTAAAACTAAAGGGCTTCTGCACAGTCAAGAACACAGGAAGTAATGCAAGCAGACAAGCCTCAGAATGGGAGAATATATTTGCAGTTTACGTCTCTGCCAAAAGTTTAATAACAAGAATCCACAGACAGTTCAAAAATATTAGCGAGGAAAGAACAAGTGATATCATCTCCGGTTGGGGTAGGGACTTGAAAATAATCTTCTCTGAATAAGACATGTGCATGGCCTACATGACATATGAAAAAATACTCATCAACCTAAATCATGAGATAAATGTCAATCAAGACTACTTTGATATATCATCTAACTCCAGGAAGATTAGCCCACCTTACAAAATCCTAAAACCAGAGTTGCTGGTGTGATGCAGAGAAAAGGAAACACTTATACATTGTAGTGGGAATAAAAACTACTATGCTCCTTTTGGAAAGATGTTTGGAGAACATTTAGAGAACTAAATATAGACCTGCCGTTTCATGCTGAGATTCCTCTACTAGGAATATCCAGAAGACCAAAAATCAAACTACAACTAAGACATTAGTACTAGAATGTTTATTGCTACCCAATTCATAGTTAGTAAGTCATGGAAGAAGCCAAAGTGCTCATTGATCCAGAAATAGATCAATAAATGTGGCATATGTACATTATGCGATATTCTGCAGCCTTAAAAAAGACATAGACTTTACCTCCTTTATGTTTACATGGATGGAGGTGCAAAATATTCTTCTTAGTAAAGTATCTCAAGAAGGATAGAAAAATTATCCAATGTGCTCAGCTGCACAATGAAACTAATTTACAGCTTTTATATCAAAGCTATAATCAAATTACAGCCCAAGTATATGGGTAAAAGGGAGATGGAGGGAAGGACAGGAGGGGAGGATGGGTAGAGAGAGGTTAATTGGTGGGACCACGCCTAAGGGGCATCTTTTAAGGGTACATGTGAAACTTTAGAAATGTAGAATATAAATGTGTTAACACAATAACTAATAAAATGCCATGAAGACTATGTTAACTAGTTTGATGAAAATATTTGAAATTTTATATAAAACCATCACACTGTATCCCATGACTGCATTAATGTAAAGTTATGATTTAATAAAAAATCAAACAATAAATAAAAATAAATAGAAAAAGGAAAACAGCATGAAAATTAGAACTGTGATTGTGTCACATACAATTCAGGTGTGCCAAATCATTGTCCAGTCATTGGGCTCAATTTTTTGTTCTTTAAGATCCCGGGGCAGGACTAGATATAAACCACACTCTTCCATTTGATTACAAGTTCGTAACATGAAAAGGAAAGGATTGGTATTTGAATCCCTTGGTCATGGATACAAATCAAAATTCAGGAAGCAGGAATTGAGTGTGGAGAAAAGAACCCCAATGTCTGTAAAAGTTTAAACTCAACAAACACAGACAGCAACTTGGCATGCTTACAACGAACGAGATTAGGCTTAAAGATGGTAAGCAAGGGCAACACCCATTGTGATGTTATCCATGGTGACCATGTGGTGACTTGACCATGGAATGTCATAGGATACAGGCTTCTGCTCAAAGATAATTCCTGGAATTTTCTGCTCACTTCAGCTGGTGTCCTTCCAGTATTTCATCCAGAACAGTTCTTAGTCTTCCATCCACAGACAGAGAAATGATCTATTCCTGCCTTATTCATTACAATAATGACTGAGATTCCAAGGACTACGATGACACAACACTTGTGATTTTGCACAGAAATGACACTCAAGCTACATTCCAGATGATAAACCTGAATAGAGACACTTAAGTAGGATGTATCTTTGTTCCTTTTTTTTTTTTTCTTTCTGAGAAAGAGTTTCACTTTGTCACTCTTGGTAGAGTGCTGTGCCATCACAGCACACAGAAACCTCCAGCTCCTGGACTCAGGTGAATTTTTTGCCTCAGCTTCCACAGTAGCTTGAACTACCAGTGCCTGTGTCAATTTCCAGATGTTTTTTGATGCATATTGGCTAGTTACATTTGGAACTCACCATCTCACTGTGAGCCACCACTTCAGACACTGAAGATGGGATTTTTTAAAACTAGCTTTTGTCACCAGGGCTGGTTTGCCATACCTCCCATCTTGGCAATATGGGAAGCCCAGTCAGTTGAATTGTCTGAGCTTCTTAATTGTGGACCAGGCTCACCTCTGAACATTAAATAACAGCCAGGTGTTATGTAGGCTTCTGGCATGCCTGGTGAGGGAATATGTTCCCTTTATCAGAAGAGTTGAAGTTTGCTGTGAGCTATGATACCAGAGTACTCTAACAAGGGTATCAAAAGAAGACTGTTTCAATAAATAAATGGAGAAAACTATATGTATTGGAGTTGCTCCTCATTTTTCCTTTCTTTTTTATAGTCACAGAGACTTAATTTATTTATAACAGTCTGTAAAGTTCTTTTGCATCTACAGATCACAGCAACTTCCAACTCCTTTTCTTGGGCTATTTACTTATCTCAGCTTCCTGAGTAGCTGGGACTACAAGTGCTTGCCAAAATGCCTGGATATTATTTTTACTTTTGAGCATGGGTCTATTGTTGAATATTTTCTGCAGATTAGATGTCAGCTGCAGGAATTATTGTCTCCTAGAGAAATTTTTTTTTTCCTCCAACCCGTATTAGTCAAGACTTCAGATTTTAAACAACTCTAAACCTTTGGTATCTTAGATTATTGAAGTCACTATGAACTGCACACACAGTGAATTCTTGACTTGTCAGCTTTTTTATGCACACTAAAGCATGCATAGTGTTAAGCAGATTGTACATTCCACCCTTTCTTTTGCAATTTTCAATCTGGTCCAATATTCCCTTGCCCCAATCAGCCCAAGACCAGGGACCAGTCAACTCTGGACCACCCCTACCCATGAAATGAAGTGGCAGTCTCCTAAACCAAATGAACTTGACCTGACTCATTCTTCCATTTTACCCACGGGGACCACAATAAATCTCCTCCTTTATGTAGTCCTGTAGTCCATCAGTCTACTAACTTTTCCTCATAATTTCACTCTTGGAAACTGTATCTAACAAAATTAAAGTTTCTTTCTTTTTTCCTTTCTTTCTTTCTATTTTTCTTTCTTTCTTTCTTCCTTCTTTTCTTCCTTTCTTCCTTTTTTCTTCCTTCCTTCCTTCCTTCCTTTCATTATTATTCATGAGACCAACTCACACACCATTCCCCAGGATAGATTGTCCATGACCTAAGTCTTGCACACAATGACACTTAACTCTTCAGTTGAAGTGATCCTCCTGCCTCAGGCTCCAGAGTAGCTGGAACTATAGGTAAGGGATACAACACTTGACTACCCTTTCTATTTGAATAGAAACCCCGTGGGAGATCAGCTCTGACGTTGTCTTTCTGTGGTTCAGCCATCTCTCTAACACAGGAGCTCAGGGTATCTGCCCAATTTCACTGCCAAGACCATCGAAATATTGTAGACATGCGTGGGATAAGTTATTGAGCTGCACTTAAGAACTGAGCTTATTGAGGACTTTGAGGATTGTCCAATCCTCAGGCATCAGAGACACTAGGGAGTGTCTGGACACTGGACGGTTTAATATATCTGTGGCGGGAGATCACTACAACTATGCAGGATCTATTTTATCTTTATCAGGTTTAATTAGGTACTGTGTATTATATGTGTGATCCAATATAACTCTTCAACATACAGTGTGGCCAAGAAGTAAAAAGTTTAGTCACACTTATCACGGAATTCAGGATTGATGGAAATTTAAAGATAGGCTGATATATCTCACAGTCATCATAAATAACTGCATATATGAAGTACATTTCTTGACACTGTGCCTCACCAGATTTTGAGAGAGAACCTTCAGTGAGACATCTACTGTCCAAAACAATTCCATTGTAGAGAAAGAAGTAAAACACCATGAAAAGTACAAAGGGCAATTATGTGACATATCATTTATTTCTGTCAAGTTATTGTCTGATCATGAGAATTCATATTGTTCTATAACACCCAGGGCAGCACTAGCTATAAACAAACTCTTTCATTTGATTACAAATTCATGACTTGAAAAGGAAAGGATGGGTATTGAATCCCTAGGCCATGGCAACAAAACAAAATTTAGGAATCGTGAATTGAGTGGAGAGGAAATAACCCCCCTCATTGTAACAATTTGAAGCCAGCAACAAACCCAGACAGCAACTATGTATGCTTATCAGGAATGAGATTAAGCTTAAAAATGGTAAACCAGGGCAACACCCATTGCAGTGTCTTCTATGGTGACCACATAGTGACTTCATTCTGGAATGTTGTGGGATCAAGGCTTCTGGTCAAAGATACTCACTGGATTTTTCTCTTTACTTCAGCTGGGGTCATGCAAGTGTTTTAGGGAGGAAATTTTGTAGCCCTCCAAACACAGACAGAAAAGTGATATCGCATATGTGCCTCATTTATTACATTAATGGCTGAGGTTCCAGTTACTATGCTGGCACATCATTTGAGACTTTCTAGAGCTTGGGACTCAGGCTGCATTCCAGATTGTACAAGTGGATACACTTAAGTAGAATGGCCTTTCTTCTTCTTCTTCTTCTTCTTCTTCTTCTTCTTCTTCTTCTTCTTCTTCTCCTCCTCCTCCTCCTCCTCCTCCTCCTCCTCCTTATTCTTCTTCTTCCTCTTTTTCATGAGAAAGAATTTTACTTTCTCACTTTGAGTAGAGTGCTGTCCCAACACAGCTTACAGAAACTTCCATCTCCTGGGCTCAGGCAATTCTTTTGCCTAAGCTTCCACATTACTTTATTTTTTTATAAAGACACTTCATTTACCACAGTCAGTAAAGTTTTGTGGCATCTACAGATCACAGAAAACTCCATGTCCTAGTCTTAGGCGATTTTCTTCTCTCAACCCCCTGAGTAGCTGGGATTACAGGCACTTGCCACAATGACTGGCTATTATTTATACTTTTGACCACGTATCTAGTGTTGATAATTTTCCCTTAGAGTATATGTCAACAGGTGAAATTATTCTCTCATAGGGAAATTATTTTTTCTACAACCCCTATTAGTCAAGACTTCTGAATTTGCACAACTCTGACCCTTTCGTATCTCAGATTCTTGTAGTCACTATAAACTGTCCACACAGTGAATTCTTAACTCAAGTCAGGTTTTTTTATGCACACTAAAATATCCAGATTGCACACTCCACACCTTCTGTTGCAGTTTTCATTCCCTTGCCCCAATCAGTCCTAGATCACCTACCAGACCTCTCTGGACAACCCCCACCCATTAGATCAACTGGCAGTTTTCTAAGGAAACACCCACAAACAAACATGTCCTTACTCATTGTTCCCTTCTCACCCCAGATGCCACAATAAATCTCCTCCTTTATGTAATAATGTATTTCATCTGCCTACTGACCTTTCCTCATAATTTCACTGTTGGAAAGTGGACCTTGCAAAATTTCTTCCTTTCTCTCTCTCTCTCTCTCTTTCTTTCATTATTTTTCATGAGAACAACTCTCACTCTGTTCTCCAGGCTAGATTGTCCATGATCTCAGCCTTGCACATAATAACATCCAACACTTGATTTGAAGTGATACTCCAAGTATTTCTCCTGCCTCAGCTGGAACTATATTTGTAAGGGATACTAAACTTAAATACCCTTTCAATTTCAGTTGATACCCAGTGGGAAATGAGGGCTGAGGTTGTCTTACTCAATGCTCAGCCTTGTCTCTAACATGTCCCAAAAGCTCTGCCCAATTGGGCTGCCCAGAGCATTGAAAGGAAAGGGATACAACACTTGAATACCCTTTCAATTTCAGTTGATATCCAGTGGGAAATTAGGGCTAAGGTTGTCTTACAGATACTCAGCCTTTTCTCTAACATGTCTCAAATGATCTGCCCAATTCGGATGCCCAGATCATTAAAATATTTTAGTCACATGTGGGATAAGTCATTGATCTCTAGTTAAGAAATGAGCTTATCATGGACTTGGAGGATTGTCCAGTCCTTAGGCCTCAGCGATGCATAGAGCGTTGTCAAGACTGTCTTACATATTCATGATGGGACATCACCATAAATATGCCTGGATGTCTTTTATCCTTGTCAGCTTTCATTAGTCATTGTGTATTATATGTGTGATGCAACATAACTCTTTAATCTGCATTCCATTTCATTACAAATCCGTTACTTGAAAAGAAAAGGATGGATTGTTTAATCCCTTGGCCATGGTTAGAAAGCAAAATTGAGTAATCAGGACTTCATTCTGAAGAAAATAACCCTACCCTTCGTAACTGTTTGAACCCAACAACAAACTCAGACACACACTATGCATACTTAGCACAAATGAGATCAAGCTTAAAGATGGTCACCCAAGACAACACCCACTATGATGTGATCCACGGTGACCAGGTAGTGACTTGATCCTGGAATGTCATGGGTTGCAGGCTACTGCTCAAAAATACTCACTGGACTTTTCTGTTCATTTCAACTATTGTCCTGTTGGGTTTCATGCAGGACATTTCTTAGCCCTCCACTGACAGAGAAGTGATCTCCTATTTGTGCCTTATGGATTACATTAATAGCTGAGGGTTCAGTCACTAGGCTGAAATCCATCCTGATCCATCCTGATATTACGTACAACAGTGAGCTCAAGCTACATTCCTGATGGTAAAATTGCATAGTGACACTTAAGTAGGATGCTATTTGTTCTTTTCTATTTTCTTTTTCTTTTTTTTTTTTTTTGAGACAGAGTTTCACATTGTCACTCTCAGTAGACTGCTGTGCCATCACATCTCACAGAAATTTACATCACCTGGGCTCAGGTAATTCTTTTGACTCTGCCTCCCCAGTAGCTTTGAAGTACAGTCGCCCACCTCAATGCCCAGATATTTTTTCTTGCAAAATGAATGGGACCATTTTAAAACTCACCACACTTGGGAGCAACCTGCAATTCCTCAGCTCACAGCAACCTCAAACTCCTAAGCTTGGTTGATATTATGCTCTCAGCCTCCAGATTAGCTGAGAGTATAGGTGCCTACCACTATACCTGGCTATTATTTTTTTCTTTACACAGCAGAGAGAGTGTTGAAAACATTTTCCTAGATTAGGTGTCAACTGGAAAAATTATCCCCTTATTGAGAATTCTTTTTTTTTTCTACAACCCCTGTTAGTCTAGAATAGATTTTACACAACTCTGACCCTTTGTTATTTTAGATTTGTGTAGTCACTCTAAACTGCCCACACAGTGAATTCTTGACTCCAGTAAGGTTTTTATATGCACACAAAAATATCCAGATTCTACACTTCACCCATTCTGTTGTACTTTCAATCTGGGCCAAAATTGCCTGGCCCCAGTCAGTCCAAGACCAGGGACCAGAAATCTCTGGATGACCCCTGCCCATCAGATCAACTTGCAGTCTCCTAAGGAACCAGCTGAAAATGAAATTGTCCTAACTCATTGTTCCCTTATGCCCCAGGGTACCACAAAATTCTCCTCCTTTAGGTAGTCCTTTATGCCATCTTCCTACTTACCTTCACTCTTGAAACTATACCTAGCAAAATTTCTTTCTTTCTTTCTTTCTTTCTTTCTTTCTTTCTTTCTTTCTTTCTTTCTTTCTTTCTTTCTTTCTTTCTTTCCTTTCTTTCTTTCCTTCCTTCCTTCCTTCCTCTCTCTCTCTCCCTCCCTACCTCCCTCCCTTCCTTCCTTCTTTTCTCTCTCACTCTCTCTCTCTCTCTCTCTCTCTCTCTTCCCATCTCTCTTTCTTTCATTATGTTTTATGAGACCAACTCTCACTCTGTTTTTCAGGCTACATTGTCCTTCACCTCAGCCTTGTATGCAATGGGATCCAACTCTTTTGTTGACGTGATCCTCCTGCCAAAGCCTCTGGAATACCTGGAACTATAGGTTAGGGTTACAACACTTGACTAACCTTTATATTTAAGTAGAAAAATGGGGGATATCAGGGCTGATGTTGTCTTTAAGTTGTTCAGCCTTGTCTCTAAAATGGAAGCTCAGGAGATCTGCCCAGTTTGGCTACCCAGAGCATGAAAATATTGTAGTCATGCATGGGTAAGTCATTGAGCTCTACTTAAGAATTGAGTTTCTAAGGGACATTGAAGATTGTCCAATACGCAGGCCATGGTGACACATAGGTAATATGTCTGGACTGTTTTACATATTCATGGTGGGTGTTCACCACAACTATGCATGATCTCTTCTATCTTTATCAAGATTCATTAGTTAGGGTATATGATACTTTTGATCCAAAATAACTTTTCAATGTGCATTGTGGCCAAGAAGCCAAAAGTTTAGACATGCCTAGCACGGAAATAAGCATCGAATAAATTTAAAGATAGGCCGATATTTCCCATGGTCATCAAAAATAACTGTAGGTATAGTGTACACTATTGGACAGAATGCCTCACCACATTTAGAGAGGGAATCTTCAATGAGGCACCAACTCTCTAAAACAAATCAATTCTAGAGAACGAAGTAAAACATCATGAAAAGTAGAAGTGGGTATTGCATGATGTACCATTTGGATCTGTCAAATGATTGTCTGATCTTTGGGCTCAATTTCTTGTTGTACAACATCCCAAGATATAAACCACACTCTTGCTTTTGATTACAAATCCGTGACTTGAAAAAGAAAGGATGTGTTGTTGAATCCCGTGGCCATGGTAACAAAACAAAATTTAGGAAGAAGGAATTGAGTGTGGAGAAAAGAACCCCACCATTTGTGATAGTTTAAAAACCCAGCAGAAAACAGGGACAACTAACCATGCTTGGCAGGAATAATATGAGCTTAAAGATGGTATCCCAGGGCAAGGCCCATTGTGATATCATACATGGTGACCATGTAGCAACTTCCTTCTGGAATGTCTTGGATTCTAGTCTTTAAGTCAATGTCACTACAATGCAATGCTAACAGCAGCTGGTGTCCTCCTAGTGTTTAATACAGGACATTTCTTAGTTTTTCATCCACAAACAGAGAAGTGATCTCCCATTTATTCCTTATTGATTACATTAATGGCTGAGATTCCAGTGACTAGACTGACAGAAAAGTTGAGATTCTGTACAGCAGTGAGACTCAAGGGGCATTCTAGATGGTAAAACTTCATAAAGACTCTTAATTTGGATGCTTTTTCTTCTTCTTTCTCTCTCTCTCTCTTTTTTTTTTCTTTTTTGAGATAGTTTCAATTTGTCACTCTCGGACTTGTTCACCGCCGCCACCACCGCCGAGTCCGCGGACATGTCCTTCCTAGCGCCGCGGCCCGACGCCTATGGCAGCGAGCGCCCAGGGGTGCTGGCTGCCACCCCAGCTGCTGCAGCTGCCGCCTCATTTGGCCGGCCAGGGACCACGGAGCTGGGCGCTGGCGCGGGAGCGGCCTCAGTCACCTCGGTGCTGGGACCCTATGCCGCCATTCTCAGCCTCTTCTCGCAGATGGGCTCACAGTATGAACTACGCCATGCGTGAGAGCACCAGCACCCTCAAGGCCTGGCTCAACGAACCCCGCAAGAACCCCTACCCCACCAAGGGCGAGAAGATTATGCTGGCCATTAGTCGCCCTTCCAGCCTGTACCGGACAACTCGCTGGCCCCGCAGGAGAGAAATGAAAAAAAAAAAAAATTGTCATCACAGCTCACAGAAACCTCCATCTCCTGGGCTCAGGTGCTTCTTTTGCCTCAGCTTCCACAAAAGCTTGAAGTACAGGTGCTGGCCTCAATTTCCAGCTATTTTTTGTTGAAGATTGGCTGTGACCATTTTCAATCTCACAATCCCCATGTTGAGCCACCAATTCAGACATCAAACATGGGATAGTTTTTAAACTAGGTTTTGTGGCCAGGGGTGCTTCTTCATGCTTCTCATCTTTACAATTTAGGAGGCCCAGTCAGTTGTATTTTCTGAGCTTCTGAATTGGAGACCAACCTAAGCACTAGTGAGATACCTATCCCTGAATTACAAATAATGGATGGATGTTATGCAGGCTCCTGGCATGCCTGCTGAGGGAATTGCTATGCTTGAGGACAAGACTTGAAGTTTGATGTGAGCTATGATATCAGAGCACTCTACAAAAAGAAACAAAAGAAGACTGTGTCTCCAGAAATAAATGCAGAAAACTATTTCTATTGGAATTACCCCTCATTATTATTATTATTATTATTATTATTATTATTTTTACACAGAGACTTACTTTATTTATCACAGGCAGTAAAGTTTTGTGGCATCTACAGATGACAGCAAATTCCAACTCCTGGTCTTTATTGATTTTTCTCTCTCAGCCTCCTGAGTAATTGTGACTACAGGTGCACCCCACAATGACTGGCTATTATTTTCACTTTTGACCACGATTGTAGTGTTGAAAATTTTACTCTACATTACATGGAGAAATTATTCACTTGTAGGGAAATATCTTTTCTACAACCCCTATTAGTCAATTTTTAAGATTTTACACAACTCTAACCCTTTGGTATCTTAGATTCTTGTCACTCTAAAATGTCCACATTGTGAATTCTTGACTCAAGTCAAATTTATTATGCACACTATAATATACACATTATATTACACGCCTTGTGTTGCACTCTTCAATCTGGGCCAATATTCCCTTGCCTTAATCAGTCTAAGACCAGGGACCAGACTTCTCTGCATGTCCCCTACCCATCAGATCAACTGGAAGGCTCCTAAGGAGTCAACTGCAATTGATCTTGTCTTGATTCATTGTTCCCTCCTCCCTTCAGGGGCCACAATAAATTTCTTTCTTTCTGTTTTCCTGAATTCCATCTGCCTACTGACCTTTCCTCAAAAGTTCTCTCTTGGATATTGTCCCTAGAAAAATGTCTGTCTGTCTGTCTGTCCTTCCTTCCTTCCTTCCTTCCTCCCTTTCTTCCTTTTTTCTTTCATTTGTTCATTCTATGTTTTTTCATCATTATTCATGATACTGAATCTCACTCTGTACCCCAGGCTAAATGGTTTGTGACCTCAACTTTGCACACAATGACATCCAACACCAGTTGAAGTGATCCTCCTGCCTCAATCTCTGTAGTAGATGCAACTATATGTAAGGAATACACCTCACTACTCTTTCTATTTGAGAAGAAAGCCAGACGGAGATTAGGGCTGGGGTTGTATTTCAGTTGCTGAGCTTTATCTATAACAGGAGAGCTCAGGGAAACTGCCCAATTTGGCTGCCCAAAGAATCAGAATACTGTAGTCATTCATGAGATAAGTCATTGAGCTTATCTGAAACTTTGAAGATTTTCCAATCCCCAGGCCTCAGTGACACATAGAGAGAATTTCAGAACTGTTTCACATATATGTGGTGAGAGATCACCACATCTATGAATGTATCTCTTTTATCTGTATCACGTTTCATTAGTTACTGTTTATTATACATGTGATCCAACAGAACTCTTCAATATGTAGTGTTGCCAAGAAGCCAAATTTTAGACACACGTAGTATGAAGGCCAGAATTGATGAAAATTTAAAGATAGTTTGACATTTCTCATGATAATCATAAATAATTGCAGACATACAAATGTTTACAGTCCCCAATGCTCAGATATGGTAGATTAGCCTCCTGTGCACCCCAAGGAACTTGGCCCTAGGATGGAAATTCCTTACACTGAGGACATGCCCAGGCCAACTGAAAAGCAGAAAGCTATAGTTCACAGAAAAGAATTTTCTAGAGGGACGCTCTGGGTTGTAGCTGGGGGCTGAACACCTGTTGAGGCACAAGATCATTGTAGTTTATTCCTTTGTCCTCATTCATACAATAGTTGCTAGTTTTAATTTAAGGATTGGGCTAGCAGAACCGAGAGGCTGGTGTATTGTGGTTTAGCCCCAAGCAAAAATGTTCTCAATTTGTATCAATTATATGTGTGCTCAGCATTAATTGTGCTCATTGGAATTTTTATGACAGTTTCAATGATTTCACTTCACTTTCTTAACTGTTTGTTATTTTAAACTTTTAAGGGACATTTTAGAGTATATAATTGGATCAGTAAAGATAGGTAGTTGCTGAGTGCCTGATCCAGCTTCAGTCTCCCTTTCACACTGATACCGGACTTTTAACACTGGATTTCCAGGCTCTTGGTCTCAATGATTTGATGAATGAATCGATAGACCATAGAATGAACCGTGAGGTTTTATTTACAGCTCAGAGAAACAAACCTCCTTGCAGGGCAGGATACAAGTGTTACAACTCTTATGAAAAGAACTCTTACAAAGAGCCAAGCCTCCTTGTAGAGCAGGATAGATGTGCTACAGCTCTTACAAAGGGCCAAGCCTCTTTGCAGGGCAGAGATCAGCAAAGGGCCAAGCCTCTTTGTAAGGCAGGATCAGCAGTGGAAGTGTTCAGCAGTAGAAGTGTTACAATTCCTACAAAGAGCCAAGCCTCTTTGTAGAGCAGGATCAGCACTAGAAGTGCCACAGCTTTCGCTTCTTCTTCTGGATGGTCTGCGATGATCTGCTGAAGTCTTGTTCCTCTGCTCTATCTTCCTTGAAGGTCTGAGAAGATCTGCCCCCAGGCTCTCTGCTCAGGGTCTTATATAGGTGTAATAGCTTAGCTGTGATTGGCCTATAAAATGGACCAATCAGGAGCAGGATTGAAAATGGACCAATCAGAGATGGGCACCAGTATTCCCTTGATGGACAGGTCCTCCAGCGCAGTTCTACTGGGGCCTCTGGGGGAAGAAAGCTCCCTCTTTTGCCCCAACCTGCCGGGTTTTTTGCCTGCTTCTGCCACCAAGATAGAAGTGGCAGATCCCCCAGGCCCTGCTCAGCTGAGCTGGCTGGGGTGTCACTTTTCCGGTATCAACACTCTTAATTTCATCTTCAGTCCTTTCCTTTGTATCACCAATCATTTACCCCTGAGAAGAACAACAGGTATGGAGTACACTATTGGTCACAGCACCTCAACAGATTTCTAGAGGGAACTTTCAGTGAGATACCTACTATCTGAAAAATGCCTACTTAAAAAGGAAGAAGTAAACCATCATGATAAGTAGAACAAGGAATCATGTGACATACCATTTAGATCAGACAAATCGTTGTGTGGTTATTGGGCTTGATTTCTTGTTTCATAGCATCGCAGTGCAGCACTTGGTATAAGCCACACTCATCTATTTGATTACAAATCCATAACTTGAAAAAGAAAGAATACGTTTTTGAATCCCTTGGCCATGGTTACATAACAAAATTTAGGGAGCAGGAATTCAGTGTGAGGTAAACAAACCCATTCTTTATAACAGTTTGAACCCAAAAACAACCTGAAGAGCAAATATGCATGCTTCAGAGGAATAAGATTAAACTTTGGGGCAGTAATATACAGCAACACCCATTGTGATGTCATCCATGGTGACCATGTGGTGACTTCATCCTGGAATGTCGTGATATCTAGGCTTCTGGTCAAAGATACACACTGGAATGTCCTGCTCACTTCTGCTGGTGTTCTGCAAGTGTTTGATCCAGGACTTTTCTTAGCCCTTCATCCACAGATAGAGAAATGTCCTCTCATTTGTGCCCCAATGATTACATTATGGCTGAGATTAGAGTCTCTAGGCTGATAAAACATGAGATTTTGTATAGCAGTCAGACTCAAGCTGCATTCCAGATGGCAAAACTGCATAGAGACACTTCAGTAGCATGATCTTTGTTCTTTTTTTCTTTTTTGTTCATGAGACAGAATTTCACATTGTCATTCTCAGTAGACTGCTATGCCAACACAGATCACAGAAACCTTCATCTCGAGGCTCAGACAATTCTATTGACGCAGCCTTCCCAGTAGCTTGAACTACAGGTGCCTGCCACAGAGTCCAGCTATTTATTGTTTCAGATTGGCTGGGACACTTTTGAACTCAGTACTTTAATGGTGAGCCACCACTTCAGACATCAAAAATGGGATATTTTCAAAATAGGTTCTGTGGCCAAGAGTAGTCCTCTATGCCTCTCATCTTGGGAACTTGGGTGTCCTAGTCAGTTGGATTTTCTGAGCTTCTGAATTGGAGACTGGCCTCTACAATACTGAGATATCCATATCTGATGAATAAAAGTGCAGGATGTTATGGCGGCTCCAGACATGCCAGCTGAGAACATAGGTTCACTTGATGATAACCCTTGAAGTTTGCTGTGAGCTATGATACCAGGGCCTGTCTCAACAAACAAATGAATGGAGAAAGCCATTTGTTTTGAAGTTACTCCTAATTTTTACTTTTTTTATACTTATAGAGACTTACTTTATTTATCACACTCAGTAAAGTTCTGTGGCATCTAGACATCACAGTAACCTTAAAATCCTGTGCTTAGGTGATGTTCTTTTCTAAGCCTGGGTAGCTGGGACAACAGATGCACACCACAATGCTTGGCTATTATTTTTATATTTTCCCACAGATCTAGTGTTGAAATTTCTCCCCTAGATTAGATGTCAACTGGAGAAATTATTCTCTCATAGGGAAATTTTTTCCTATAACCCATATTAGTGATGACTTCAGATTTTACAAATATCTGGCCCTTTGGTATCTTTTATTTTGTAATGTCTCTAAACTTTCCACACAGTGAATTCTTGACTCTAGTCAGGTTTTTATATGTACTCAAAAATATCCAGATTATATTATCAACCCCTTCTGTTGCACTTTTCAATCTGGGCCAATATTCCTTTGTACCAATCAGTCCAAGGCCAGGGACAAGACATCTCTGGATGACCCATACCCATCAGATAAACTGGCAGTATATTAAGGAACCAACCACAAATGAACTTGTCCTGACTTATTGTTCCATCCACTCCCGGGGACCTCAATAAATCTCCTCCTTTCTGTAGTCCTGTATTTCATCAACCTACTGAGCTTTCCTTCTCATTTTGCTCATGAAAACTATACCTAGCAAAATTTCTTTCTTTCTTTCATTATTAATTATGCAACAGACTCTCACTCTGATTCCCAGGCTAGAATATCCATATCTTCAGCCTTGCACAGAATGGCACCCAATTATTCTGTTGAAGTGTTCCTCCTGCCTCACCTTCATGAATAGCTGGAACTATAAGTCAGGATATAACACTTGACCATTTTTTTTATATATATATAAGTAGAATCCCAGTGGGATGACAGGGCTGAGGTTGTCTTTCTCTTGCTCAGCCTTGTCTGTAACATGAAAATTCAGGGGATCTGCCCAACATGGATGCCCCAAGCATGGAAACCTTGTAGTTACGTATAAGAAAAGTCACTGAATTCTACTTTAGAAGTGAGATTATTTGGAACTTTGAGGATTGTCCATTCCTCAGAACTCAGTGACACATATGAAGTTTGTAAGGACTGTTTTATGCATTTGTCATGGGAGATTACCACAACTATGCATGGAACTTTTTTATTCTTATCAGGTTTCATCAGTTATTGTGTATAATACATGTGATCCAACATAAATCTTCAATGTGCATTGTGTCAAAGAAGCCAGAAATTCTGCCACACATAGCTTGGAATCTATGATTGATAAAAAGTTTTAGATAGGCTGATATATCTTATGATCATCATGAGTAACTGATGGTATGGAATGCACTACTGGACACAGTACCTCAACAGATATTCAAAGGTAAAATTCAGTAAGACACCTACTGTCTGAAACAAGCCTATTCTATAGAAAGAAGTCAAACATCATGAAAAGTAAAACTGAGAAATCTGTGAGGTACCATTTATGTCTGCGAAATCATTCTCTGATCACAGAGCTCGATTTATTGTTCTATAACATCTCAGGGTAACACTATGTATAAACCACACTCTCCCATTTGATCACAAATCTGTGACTTGAAAAGGAAATGATGAATTTTTAAATCTCTCAGCCATGGTTATAAAAGAGAATTGAGGAAGTAGGAATTGAGATTTGAGAAACAAATGCCACTCTTTGTATCCGTTTGAACACAGTAAGATACCTGGACAACTATGTATGCTTAGGACAAGTAAGATTAAGTTCAAAGATGGTAACCCAGGGCAACACCCATTGTGATGACATTCATAGTGACCATATAAGTCACCTCAGTTTTGAATTTCGTGGGATTCCAGCTTCTGGCAAAAGATAATTACTGTAATTTTCTACTCACTTCAGCTGGTGTCCTGCAAGTGTTTGATCTAGGACATTTCTTACCCCTTCCTCCATAGGGAGAAAAATGATCTATTTCTGCCGTATTGATTACATTAACAACTGAGATTCTTCTAGTCAATAGGCAGACAGAACAGTTGAGATATTGTATAGCAGTGATGAGCAAGTTGCATTCCAGATGGTAAAACTCTATAGACACTCTTTAGTAGGATCTTCTTTGGTCTTTTTTTTTATTATTATTGCAAAAAACTTTCAGTTTGTTACTCTCAGTAGTGTGCTGTGACATCACAACTCAAAGAAACCTCCATGTCTTAGGCTCAGGCAACTTTTTTTTTCCTCAGCTTCCCAAGTAGCTTGAATTTCTAGCACCCGACTCAATGCCCAGCTATTTGTTGCAGATTTGTTCGGACCATTTCCGAATTCACCACTCTCATGGTGAGCCACCACATCAGACATTGAAGATGGGATATTTTTCACACTAGGTTTTTTGGCCAAGGCTGGTTTTCATGAGGTTTTCTGGCCAAGGATGATTCCTCATTTCTTGCATCTTGACAATTTTGGAGACACATTGAGTTGGATTATCTGAACTTCTGAATTGGAGACTAGTCTCAGCACTAGTGAGATAAGTTGTTCATGACCTCAGTCTTGCATACAATGACACCCAACACTTCGTTTTAACTGATCATCCTGTCTCAGACTCTGGAGTAACTGGAACTATAGGTTAGGAATACAACACTTGAATACCCTTTCTGTTTGAGTAGAAACCTGGTAAAAGATAAAGGCTAAGGTTGTCTTTCTGTTGCTCAGCCTTGTCTCTAACATTAGAGCTCAGGGGTTCTGTCCAATTTGGCTATTCAGAGAATTAAAATTTTATAATCATGTGTGGGATAAGGCATTGAGCTTTACTTAAGAAATGTGTTTATCAGGGACTTGGTGTAGTGTCCAATTCTCAGGTCTCAGTGATACCTAGGGAGTATGTCCGGACTGTTTTACATATCCATGATAGGAGATCACTACAAATATGCATTGATATATTTTATCCTTATCAGATTTCATTAGTTATTGTGTCTTATATGTGTGTTCCAACATAAACCTTAAATGTGCATTGTGGCCACGAAGCCAAAAGTTAGGCATATCTAGCATGGTATTCCAGATTGGCTGAAATTTCAAGATAGGCTGATATTTCCCATGAAGATCATAAATAACTGCAGGTATAGAGTATAACACTGGACACAGTACCTCACCAGATTTCAAGAGGAAACCTTCAGTGAGACATCTACGGTCTGAAACAAAGTATTCTAGAAAAAGAAGTAAACAATGGGCAGAGGACAGATGCCACCCTGGAGCCAGTATTCCACAGAGGCTCTCATCTAGAAGGAGATTTAAAGACAGAAGTTTAGCAAGTAAGCTGTTGGTTTGAAGCTGAGGCAAGAGAGAAGGTTGAGCAATGCACATCAACCCTTTTCAGATGAGCTGCAACCCAAGGGCTACAGACAAAAGGTACAAAATCCATCAACAAGAAGACAAGAATCCTCTCCCCCATGAGAAGCGTTGGCATATATTTCATACAAACAAGAGAGCAGAATTGAAATGACCTCCCATTTTATCCCACGGGACAATCCCATTAAACCTGAACATCTGATCCTCACTAGGGTGCCATGGAACTCTACTGCCATGCATAAAAATATATAAGACCATATATATCCTCTATCTGCAATACTGGACTCCCAGTACTCTCCTTCACTGTCACAGTAAGATCTGGAAGTTGTCTACCATGAATTCCAGAATGGTGGGCATTTTCTTGAGAGGTATGGACAGTGGGAGGACTAAGGCTGTTCTGTGCTGATTCTGCAGCATGGGAGTAAGGAGAGGGAGGTAAATTTAGAGGGAACTATTCAGGAGTGACAGTGCCCCAAGGTACAGGGCAGCAGCCACAGCTGCAGTAACAATAGACTTCACACCCGGAGGCTATTCCAAACAAACATGCCCTGTCCCTCTGGGCAAGAAGTGGAATCTGGGCTGACAGCCACTGGCTGAATGGATCTGAAATGGAATGGCAGGCCCCCTTAGTTAAGAGTAGCAGGCATAGTGCTAAGGATTAGAATATTCATGTGCAAATCTGGCAGACTCTCAAGGTAAGGCTGAGCCAGAGGACTGTTTACTGAGCCTAAGGTGCCCTAAGCCTTAGGGGATCATAGCTGAAACAAAGGAGGGCAGGCAGAGGCAGGAATTGACATCTGAGTTGGAGCTCTAACCATTTCTGCCCCAAAACAAACTGCAGCCTAGGCTAGGTCTGATCCACAGGGAGAATAGAGCCAGACAGAAGTGAAAAATGCAAAGTTATACTGTCCTGTTGCTGATATTGCTGGAAAGCAATATCAATCAGGGGTAGGGCTGGAAAGGAGTGGACTGGCCCAGCCTCCATTAAGCACCCGAAGTTGTCAAGCCTCACTTCCCCCATATTGGCAGAGAGTGGCAGCCTGACTCAGGAGACATAGATTTCCCTGTGACTTAGGAAGGTATAAACCCTGTTACATCTGCCCAATTTGAAGGAACTGGGTCAAAACTGGCATTACCATGGACTGTGTGTGTCAGAGGTACAAGGTGGAGATGGAGGCATCAACCATCCCAGGCTAATTTATTTTCTGGGTGGGTTCATCTGAACTCACAGAGCACTGGAGTTAGTCATACTTGAGCTGCGAGTAGACCTCTGCTATCTAGTTTCAAAAGAACTTTTGAACACTTCCACCTGAGACTAGTGCTGATTGGGACAATTGCTTTGGACATCTTGACCTGGGCCAATTACCCGAGGACTATCCAAAGTGGTACCCTGGGTTTGTGGTTGTGGGAAAGTTTGATTTTCCTTTTCAAATTTTGGCCTGTGGGAGGCAGGGAGACTTAAATGCTAATATACCTCCACAGCTGAGGCTTCAACCCAGAGTAACTGATTCACTAGTGTAGGACAGAGACAAGTTGAAAACAGGAAGAGCCACATAGCCCCAGCACAAAAACCAGGGCCCCAGTTTCTGAGGTCATAGCACTGTACAGGACCTTAGCAAAGGTCTAGTGGAAAAGGTACAGACACTGGTTCCAGCTTTGGGGCAAAGAGCTAGTTTATCACTCCTCCTTGAGCCCCCAAACCAACTTTATCTTACCTGATTTTTCTTACTGACTGATCTAGCCAAATGGTGTAAAAAAAATCATTAGAGTGAACCACTGGAAAAACTTCAGTAACATGAATAACCAGAGTAGATCAACAACCGCACCCCCCCCCCAGGAAATTATATGGTAGACGCATCTGAAAATCCCATTCATAAAAAGATGGGGGAGACGTCAGAATTCAAATTCAGAATTTGGATTGAAAATAAGATTAATAGAATAGAGGCAAAGTTGCAATTAGAAATTGAAGAAGAATTTCAAAAGTTCTCTCAATAATTCAATAAATTCAAAGCCAAAATCAGTAAATATTTTGACACATTGAGACAAGAATTTATAGCCCTCAATATCTGAGAAATGCAGTAGAATTCCTCAGGAACACAATGGAGCAAGCAGAAGAAAGGAATTCTGACATTGTGGACAAAGCTTTTGAATGCTCCCACGCGTTCAAAGAGGAAGAAAATTGGAGGGCAAAAATGGATCATTTTCACAGAGAGATCTTGCATAGTTCCACGAAAACCAAATATTCAACTTATGGAAATCTGTGTAGGTGATGAAGTTGCTAGACAAAGCACAGTGATTCTTCTTCATGAAATTATGTAAAATAACTTTCCAGACATGCCAAGAAATTCTGAAATATGGATAGGAGACTGTTTCAGAAAACCAGCATGACTCAGTCCAAATAAGACATCCTTCAGGCACATCATAATTAACTTCACTAAAGTTAATATATGAAGGAGAAAATTCTGAAAGCATCCAGATGTAAATAGCTATAATCTACAATGGGAGGAATATTGAAAACACTGCATATCTCTCTGCTGATGGATTTCAACATAGAAGAGGTGGTCATATCAACTTTTAATCTCCTAAAACAAAATAACTTTCAATTCAAAATCCTTTATCCACCCAAACTGAGTTTCATTTATGATGTAGAAATTAAATACATTAATCACATTCACATATTGAAGAAATGTGCGATAACTAAATGAGCTCTCCAAGAAATTCTCAGATCTATACTCCATAATTACCAGTGCAATCCCCCACCACAAAGAAAACTCATTCAGTACCTTTTGATCAAATTCCATCTTTCATTTTCCAAACTGGTGATAGATTAAAAATGTCCACTGGACTTTTGAAAAATTTGAAACTCAAAATTTTACGAAACAATCAATATTCTCAATTAATGTGAATAGCTTAAATTGTCCTCGAAAAAGGAACAGGGTAACTGACTGGATACAAAAACGAAGGCCAGATATCTGCTGCACACAAGAATGTAATCTTACTTTAAAAGATCAATATAGACTCAAAGTAAAGGGATGGTCATGTATATTCCAGGCAAGTGGAAAACAGAAAAAAAAGCAGGTGATGCAATTTTATTTATTTGCAGATACAATAGGCTTTAAACCAACAAAAGTAAGGAAGGAGAAGAATGGTGACTTCATATTTGTTAAGGGCAACACCTAGTATGATGACACTTAAATTATTAATATTTATACACCCCCCAAAAATATGCCACAAATTATAATTAAAACTCAAACAGGAATGAGCAACTGCATTTCTTCCAGCTCTAACATAGTCAGAGATTTTAACTCTCCTTTGGCAGTGTTGGATAGATTTCCCAGTAAGAAGCTAAGCAAAGAAATTTTAGATTTAAACTTAACCATTCAAAATTTAGATTTAACAGACATCTACAGAACATTTCATCTGAAAAATACTGAATGCACAGTTTTCTCATCAGCACACGGAATATACTACAAAATTGATAATTTCTTAGGTCACAGACCTAACCTCAGCAAATTTAAAAGAATAAAAATTTTTCTTTGCATCCTCTCGGGCCATCATGGAATAAAAGTTGAACTCAGTAACAACAGAAATATGCATACTCATACAAGAACATGAAAGCTAAATACCCTTATAAGGAAAGTGACCTGGGTCAGAGACGATATTAAGTAGGACATTACCAAATACATGTAACAAAATGATAATAATGATAATGAAGACATGGCTAATCAGAACCTCTTGGATACTGCTAAGGCAATCCTCAAGGGAAATTTATAGCACTACAAGCCTTCCTCAAGAGAAAAAGGAAGTTAACAAATTAATGAGACATCACAAGCAACTGGAAAAGGAAGAACATTTAAATACCAAACCCAGTAGAAGAAAAAAAATCACAAAAATTAGAGCAGAATTATTGAAATTGAAAACAAAAGGATTATCAACACATAAATAAATAAATCAAAAAGTTATTTTTTTTGAAAAGGTCAATAAAATGGCTCGGTGCCTGTGGCTCAAGCAGCTGAGGCGCCAGCCACATACACCTAGGGTGGCGGGTTCGAATCCCCAGCCCAGTCCTGCCAAACAACAATGATGGCTGCAACCAAAAAATGGCCGGGTGTTGTGGTGGGCACCTGTGGTCTCAGCAGCTTGGGAGGCTGAGGTAGGAGACTCGCTTGAGCCCAGGAGTTGTAGGTTGCTGTGAGCGTGAAGTCATGGCACTCTGCCCAGGCTTGAGGCTCCATCTCAAAAAAAAAAGAAAAAAGAAAAGGTCAATAAAATAGATAAACTTTTAGCCAACCTAACAGGGGCAAAAAGAGTAAAATTTCTAATTTCATCATTCAAAAATGGTAAATACAAAGTAACAATAGACCACTCAGAAATTCAAAAAATTATTAATGACTATTACTATAAACTTTATTATCAGAAATATGAAAATGTAAAGGAAATTGACCAAAATTTAGAAGCATGACCCCTTCCAAGACTTAGCCAGAAGGAAATGGAAATGTTGAATAGACCTATATCAAGTTCTGAAATAGCATCAACTATACAAAATATACCTAAAAATAAAAGCCCAAGACCAGATGGCTTCACGTCAGAATGCTACTAAACTTTTAAGGAGAAACTAGTATCTATATTATGTAACCTTTTCCATAATATAAAAAAAAAAATAGTACACAATAGATTCTATGAAGCCAACATCACCTTGAACCCCAAACCAGGAAAAGACCCCCCAAAAAATAACATTAAATAACAATATCACTAATGTCTATGGATGTGAAAATATTCAATAAGATCCCAACAAACAGAATCCAACAACATATCAAACAAATTATAAACCACGGACAAGTGAGTTTTATTCTAGTATCTTTAGACAGGTTTCATATAAGTAAATCTGTAAATATAATTCAGTGCATAAACAAATTAAAAAAACAAAGACCATACGATTTTCTCAGTTGATGCAGGAAACACTTTTGATAATATCCTTCATCTGTTCATGATATGAACACATAAGAAAATTGGTATAGAAGGGAAATTTCTTAAACTGATATAGGCCATCTATACCAAACCCAGAGCCAGAATCATATTGAATGAAATTAAATTAAAATCATTTTCACTCATATCAGGAAACAGGCAAAGTTGCCCATTTTTTTTCCACTGATCTTTAACATTGCAATTGAAGATTTAGCCAATGCAATTAGGAAAGAAAAGACAATGAAGGGTATCCATATAGGGTCAGAAGAGATCAAACTTTCACTCTTCCCAGATGATATGATTGTATATGTGGAAAATACCAGATATTCTGCTACAAAACTCTTAGAAGTGAATCAAAGAATACAGTATGATCTTAGGTTTAAAGATCAACACTCATAAATCAGTAGCCCTCAGATATACCAACAGGAGTCAAGGTGAAAAAACAGTCAGAATTCTATTTCATTCATAGTAGTGCCAAAAAAGATGAAATATTTGTGAGTTTACCTAACAAAGGACATGAAATATCTCTATAAAGAGAACTATGAAACTAAGAGAAGTAGCTGAAAATGTTAACAAATGAAAAAAAATACGGCTCGGCGCCTATAACTCAACCGGCTAAGGTGCCAGCCACGTACACCTAAGGTGGCGGGTTCGAATCCCCAGCCCGGAACCGCCAAACAACAATGACGGCTGCAACCAAAAAAAAAAAAAAAAAATAGCCGGACATTGTGACAGGCGTCTGTGGTCCCAGCTACTTGGGAGGCGGAGGCAAGAGACTCGCTTGAGCCCAGGAGTTGGAGGTTGCTGTGAGCTGTAATGCCACGGCACTCTACCCAGGGGGACAGCTTGAGGCTCTGTCTCAAAAAAAAAAAAAG
>CAUYTI010014553.1:0-32296 GCA_963575145.1 Galago senegalensis | reverse complement strand
GATGATGAGCATTTTTTCATGTGTATGTAGGCCATGCGCCTGTCTTCTTCAGAGAAGTTTCTCTTCAAGTCCCTTGCCCACACTGAGATGGGATCACTTGTTCTCTTCTTGCTAATATGTTTGAGTTCTCTGTGGATTCTGATTATTAAACCTTTGTTGGAGACATAACCAGCAAATATCTTCTCCCATTCTGAGGGCTGTCTGCTTGCTTTACTTACTGTGTTCTTGGCTTTGCAGAAGCTTTTAATTTGATGAGGTCCTCCTCATAAAATATTCACCCAGGCCTATTTCTTCAAGAGTTTTCCCTACACTTTCTTCTAGTATTTTTTATAATTTCGTGTCTTAAGTTTAAATCTTTAATCCAGTGAGAGTCTATCTTAGTTAGTGGTAAAAGGCATGGATCCAGTTTCAGTCTTCTATAGGTTGCCAGCCAGTTCACCCAACACCATTTGTTAAATAGGGAATTTTTTCCCCGCTTGATGGTTTTAATTGGCTTGTCAAGGAACATATAACAGTAAGTAGCTGGGTTCATCTCTTGGCTCTCTATTCTGTTCCATACATCTAACTCTGTTTTTGCACCATGCTGTTTTGATCACTATCAATTTATAGTATAACCTGAGGTCTGGTAGCGTGATTCCTCCTGCTTTGTTTTTATTTCTGAGTAATATCTTGGCTATTTGAATTTTTTTCTGATTCCATATAAAACAAAGTATTATGTTCTCAAGATTTTTAAAGTATGAGAGTGGAGCTTTAATAGGGATTGCATTAAAATTATATATTGCTTTGGGTAGTATGGACATTTTAACAATGTTAATTCTCCCCAGTCATGAGCATGGTATGTTTTCCATTTGTTAACATTTTCAGCTATTTCTTTTCTTAGAGTTTCATAGTTTGCTTAATAGAGATCTTTCACATCCTTTGTTAGGTAAACTCCCAAATATTTCATCTTCTTTGGTACTACTGTGAACGGAATAGAGTTCTTGACTATTTTTTTCAGCTTAACTATTGTGGGTATATATAAAGGCTACTGATTTATGAGTGTTAATTTTGTAACCTGAGACTCTGCTGTATTCCTTGATCACTTCTAAGAGTTTTGTAGTAGAATCCCTGGTGTTTTCCAGGTATACAATCATCATCTGTGAAGAGTGAAAGTTTGATCTCTTTAAATCCTATATGGATACCCTTGATCGTCTTTTCTTCCCTAATGGCAATGGCTAAAACTTCCATTACAATGTTAAAGAGCAATGGAGACAATGGGCAATCTTGCCTGGTTCCTGATCTGAGTTGAAATGATTTCAATTTAATTCCATTCAATACAATATTGGCTATAGATTTGCTGTAAATGGCCTCTGTCAATTTGAGAATGTATACCGTTCTATAACAATTTTCTTAAGTGTTCTAATCATGAAGTGATGCTGGATATTATCAAAAGCTTTTTCTGCATCAATTGAGAGAATCATATGGTGTTTTTTAATTTGTTTATGTGGTGAATTACATTTTTAGATTTGGGTATGTTGAACCATCCTTGAGATCCTGGGATAAAACCCACTTGGTCGTGATGTATAATTGTTTGATGTGTTGCTGGATTCTGTTTGTTAAGATCTTGTTGAATATTTTTTCATCAATATTCATTAGTGATATTGGTCTATAATTTTCTTTTCTTGTTGGGTCTTTTCCTGGTTTGGGGATCAAGGTGATGTTTGCATAATAGAATGTATTGGGTAGTATTCCTTCTTTTTCTGTTTTGGAAAAGGTTAAGTAGTATAGGTAGTTCCTCTTTAAAGGTTTGGTAGAATTCTGATGTGAAGCCATCTGGTCCCAGGCATTTCTTTTTGCAGAGATTTTGTATAGCTGATGCTATTTCAGAACTTGATATAGGCCTGTTCAACATTTCCACTTCATTCTGGCTAAGTTTTGGGAGGTGGGGTGCTTCCAAGTATTGGTTGATTTCCTTCAGATTTCATATTTCTGGGAATAAAGTTTCTTGTAATATTCATTAAGGATTTTTTGAATTTCTGAGGGGTCTGTTGTTATTTCATCTTTACCATTTCTAATTGATGAGATTAGAGATTTTACTCTTTTTTTCTTGGTTAGATTGGCCAAAGGTTTATCTATTTTATTGACCTTTTCAAAAAACCAACTTTTTGATTTATTGATCTGTTGTATAATCCTTTTGTTTTCAATTTCATTTAATTCTGCTTTAATTTTGGTTATTTCTTGTCTTCTGCTGGGTTTCAGATTGGAGTGTTCTTCCTTTTCCAATTGTTTGAGATGTCCCATTAAGTTGTTAACTTCCTCTCTTTCCGTTTTCTTGAGGAAGGCTTGTAGTGCTATGAATTTCTCTCTTAGGACAGCCTTTGCAGATAACTCCTATCCTCATTATTGTTTTGTTCCAAAAATTTGGTAATTTCTTTCTTGATCTCATCTCTGACTCCCTATCCTTGAGCAAAAGTTTATTTAGTTTCCACATTTTTGTATGGGTCTGCAGATTCCTGTTGTTACTGAGTTCAACTTTTATTCCATGATGGTCTGAGAAGATGCAAGGAATAATTTCTAAATTATTAGTCTAAACCTCTAAATTTGCTGAGGTTAGACTTGTGACCTAAGATGTGTTCGATTTTGGAGTATATTCCATGGGTTGATGAGAAAAATGTTTATCTAGTTTTGTTAGGATGAAATGTTCTGTAGATGTCCGTTAAACCCAAATGCTGAATGGTTAAGTTTAAATCCAAAATTTCTTTGCTGAGCTTCTTGTTGAAGGATCTATCTAACATTGCCAAAGGCATATTGAATCCTTTAACTATGATGGAGCTGGGAGAAATCAAGTTGCTAATGTCTGTTAGAGTATCTCTTATAAATTGAGGTGCATTCTGGTTGGGTACATAGATATTGATAATTGAAAATCTCATCGTATTGAGTATTACCCTTAACAAATAAAAAGTGACCATCCTTATCCTTGCTTACTTTTGTTTGTTTAAAGCCTATTGTATCTCCAAATAGAATTGCAACACCTGCTTTTTTCTGCTTTCCATTTGCCTGGAATATAGATGACCATCCCTTCACCCTGAATCTATATTTATCTTTTAAGGTAAGATGAGATTCTTGCATGAAACAGATATCTGGCCTGAGTTTTTGTATCTAGTCAGTCAACCTGTGCCTCTTTAGAGGACAATTTAAACCATTCACATTGATTGATAATATTGATAAGCCTGGTAAAATTTTGGGTATTGAGTTTTTCGAAAGTCCAGTGGACATTTTTAATCCATTTTAATTGCCACTGTGGAAGTTGGAATTTGATCAGAAGTTTCTGAGTGAGTTTACTTTTGTGGTGGAGGATTGTGTTGATAATTATGGAGGATAGGTCTGAGAATATCCTGGAGAGCTGGTTTAGTTATGGCAAATTTCTTCAATATGTGAATATCATTAAAGTATTTAATTTCTCCATCATAAATGAAACTCAGTTTAGCTGGATACAGGATCCTGGGTTGAAAGTTATTTTGTTATAGGAGATTTAAATTTGATGACCACCCTCTTCTAGCCTGAGGTTTCAGCAGAGAGATCTGCTGTCATTCCAAAATTCTTCCTCTTGTAGGTGATGGTTTTATTAAATCTAGCTGCTTTCAAAATTTTCTCTTTCATATTAACTTTAATCAAGTTAATTATGATGTGCCTGGGGGATGTCTTTTTCCGGTTGAGTTGTGCTGGGGTTCTGAAACTGTCCGCTATCTGAATTTTAGAATCTCTTGGCATGTTTGGAAAGTTTTCTTTCATAATTTCATGAAGAAGAGCCTCTGTGTTTTGTGAAGCAACTTCTTCACCTTTAGGAATTTCCTATAAGGCTAATATTAGTTTTCTTGGAATTATCCCAGAGCTCTCTGAGAGAAAGATCTGTTTTTACTCTCCATTTCTCTTCACCTTGGGCACTTGAGATCATTCAAAAGCTTTGCCTGTAATGTTAGATATACTTTCTTCTGCCTGCTCCATTCTGTTACCAAGGGATTGTACTGTATTTTTCAGATCTTTGAGGGCTGCAAACTCTTGCCTCAATGTTTCAAAATCTTTGGTCATTTTATCTTTGAAATTATTGAATTCTCAAGACATCTTTTGAATAATTTCTTGAAACTCTAATTCCCTCCTTTCTTCCATTCTGTTAATCTTATTTGCTGATTTCTGACATCTCAGCCATCTGTTTTCTGACATCTCAGCCATTTGTTTATGGATGGGATCTTCAATTGCATCTGCTCCATCCTTCCTTGGGGGAGTTGATCTACTCTGGTTATTCAAGTTACCAGAGTTTTTCTGCTGATTCTGCCCTATGTTGAATTATACCATTTTGAGTCTGTACCAGAACTGTTCAGTCAGTGGCTGCAACTGGAGAAGATGCCGACTTCCTCTGGTTGCCCAGAGAGGCAGAGCATGTCTGTCTGGAAGAGCCTCAGGGGTGTGAGCCTTGTTTTTCCTGCTGCTGTGGCTGCTGCTCTTCGCCTTGGGGTACCACCATTCTATTGTGGTTCCCTCTCAACTGACCATCCTATCGTAGTTCTTGGGCTACAGGCCAGGGTTGCTGGGAGCACACGGTTCTGGCAGTTCTGTGCCCACCTGGCATAGGTACCTGGAGTTGGGAACTCTTCCACTGCTGCCTGCAGGATGCATGCAGCTCTAGTAAGCAGTTCTGGGCCCGTCTGTGGTGGGGGACTCCTCCACCATCCACAGGATGCGCATGGCTCTAGCAAGCAGTTCTGTGGCCTCCCGTGTGGGTGCCTGGAATGGGGGACTCCTCCTTTGCCACCCGTGGAATGCTGGTGGGTCTAGCAGATGTCTGGCTGCAGGACTAGGACTGGACATTTGGTCCTGCAGGAGTGGTGGATGCTGCTCTTAGGCCCTCCCTCATTGTCTCTGTAGGCATGGGTAGAAGGGTGGACTGGAAATTCAAAATGGCAGTGAAAATGTTTGTTCAGTTTTTCTGCCAGGAAAGAGTGTTCAGAATCTCAGCAGGGTTCCAGTAGGGTAGTAAGCCCCCCTTCCTATTCCTCTCACATGTGGGGTTAGGTAATAGGTTCTCAGTTCACTGCTCACCTGTAGAAAACTTACAGGAGCAGATGAAGAGAAAACATAGTGAAAAACACAACTGTCTTGGGGGAGGAGATGGACATTTTTCCTTTGGGATGTATTATGTACCTGTAAATTGCTTTCTTGGAGTCTCAAGTTGCCTTAGCAGAGGTGTCCTGCAAATATCACTCTTCTCTCTCAGCTGGGCTCCCAATCTTCAACTTTATTGGGTATTTTCCAGACATTATCCTTGCCTCTGGATGGGAGCTTCTGTCAGAGGCTGGCACCTGTTGGCCATCTTGCTCCTCCCCCCATTTTACTTTCTTATCGGCTTGTTTTCTACTACTGTTTTCTTTATCTGCTTTGGAATAAATTTCATCTCTGTTCTTCTAGGTGTTAATCAAAATATTTAAGCATACTTTTATCAATATCTAGAATTGCTATCTCTATTCTACTGCTAAAAAACGTCTCTCAGAAAACTTATTTGTTTTTTCCTAAATTTTCACATCCATCCTCTCTTCAAGGTTGTTATTGTTTAGGATTTTAGTTCAAGATTATTTAAAAATTAACATTGAAATTCCAATGTACATTTAACCAAGTTTTTAAAAACTCTGTTGTAAAGTCTTCATCTTTTTCAATGGCTGAATAGTATTTCATGGTATGTATACATATACCACAGCTTGTTAATCCATTCCTGGGTTGGTGGGCATTTAGGCTCTTTCCACATTTTGGTGATTGTAAATTGAGCTGTGATAAACAGTCTAGTGCAAGTGTCCTTATGGTAAAAGGATTTTTTTTTCTTCCGGGTAGATGCCCAGTAATTGGATTGCAGGACCAAGTGGGAGGTCTAGTTTGAGTTCTTTGAGGGTTCAACCAAAAAATGGAAATCATTATTCTTAGTAAAGCATCACAAGTACAGAGAAGCAAGAATCCTATGTACTCAATTCTGATATAAGGACAATTAATGACCTAGTACACAGTGGGGGGTAGGGGAAGGGGTGAGTAGAGAGAAAGAAGGAGGGAGGGGGGCTGGGGATTTGTGGTGTATGACACACCCTTTAGGAGCAGGATACAATTATAAGAAGGACTTTACCTAACAAATGGAATCAATGTAACCTGGTTCTTTGTACCCTCAATGAATCCCCAACAATTAAAAAACAAAACAAAACTCTGTTGTTCTCCCCCCCATTGGTACTAATGTACTTATATGTGTTTGTATTTTGGCTTAATATCATTTTGCCCAAACCTTTGTAGGTATTCAGTACTCTTTCCTAGCATCAAATGCTGCCTAATGATATAATCTAATGCCTATCTGATTCTAGTTCCTTTATGGGCAATTTCTGCAACTTTTATTTTTTGAACCTCTCAGAATTTTCTCTTTATTGCTTGAGTTCACAAAGATGTGGGTCCCCACTCATTCTGCTTACTCCTTGGTGAGACATTTCAATCTGTCCACTTGATTTTTCATTCATCTTTGAGAAATGTTCTTTGCTGTCTCTCTTTTCCTTTCTTCTTGAAACTCCTTTTGAAGTGAAAATGGACTATCTGAATTGATCTTCCATATTATTTAACATTTATCTATTTTTTATCTTTCTGTATTTTTGTTCTACTTTTGAATGGTGTGTAGTCTAATCATTTATTTGCTCTTTAGCTGTCTTCTATGTATTACTAAACCATTTGTTATCCTATTTTTGATGCTTACAATCTATTTTTTTCCTATTCCATTTTCCTATCCAATGTTCTTTTTAAAAATAATACAATATAATTTCAAATAAACTCCGTAAGAGCAGGTATCATGTTTTATTTTATTTTATTTTTCTAGGAATAGAGTATTGTGGGTATTACCATGGTAATTAGTACACAATTCAGAGTCTGATACTTAGTAGGAGGTGTTAAGTGAATATTTGTTAAACAAATGAGTAGAGAAATTCAAGTAAGAATTTGAAATACATATTTTATATTTCTTGGATTATTTTTCTCAAGATGAGGTTTTTTTTTTTTTTTTTTGATGCCTTCACTTGATTTTTCTTATCTTTTCCAAATGCTGTCATCCAGGGTTTATATGTATGAGTCAAGATTAAGTTTAATATTATCAATGATTAGCATGAATTTCCTTTTGAGATGTGTATTTTTGTTTTTTCTTAGGCAGTTTCTCCTCAGGATTGGAGGGCTTCTTAGTTGCATTCTCTGCATATGAACTGGCTATATTAACTGACCCATTTCACTTTAAATTGCTGCACACTTAAAAAGTGAGGCACATTAGGAGGATACCCTTCCACCCTCTTCATGAAAATAAGTCCTATGTTAAAAGCAATAGTGATTAAGAGGTCAGGCTTCCAATTAGCCTGTCTATGTAAATATCCAAATTTATTTCAAACTTTATTAACTTGTGAAAATTACTAAAACTCTCTTGTGCCTTGTTTCTTCATCTGGAAAATGAGGATTAAGGAGGACCTATACTCTTTTATTACATGTTTATCTTTCTCTCTCTCTATCTTTCTCTATATGTATATGTTATATACATATAAACATAAAATATATAAATATTTAAAATTTAGAACAGTGCTTGGCACATAATAAAATCATAAAGGCTCCAATAATGCTGCTATCATCATCATCATCATTATTATTTTCTTCCTGGGCAGAACCATATAGCATCTTCCCTTTTCTGTAGAATGTGAAGATCTAAAGTTACTTCAAGTTTTATTCCACTTCTCTCTCTGCTCTGGCAAACTACACCTAATACTAGTTTCATTTGCAAAGTGAGGAGAGAAATAGTGCAAACTTAATAAAATTGAATTATTTTATTTTATAAAATGCTTAGAAAACGGGCTGGCATAGAATAAGTGCTATTAAGTATTTGATAAATAAAAGAGACATGCTAGATTAGTGTCTTTCTAGTTCTTACTATATGCATCTCTGCTTTTACTACTCATTTAGGCTCTCATCATTCCCCATTCTCATTTCTTTTTAGGCTTACCTTCCCCTACAAGGTCCTGCTGAATCTCACCTATTAATGTGCCACTATAATTATCTAATCATCTTCTTTCAAAACTCTACTTTCACTTCATATCTTATAAATACCCTATTTTTTCATTTACTCTTCAGTCCTTTAGGTCTCTTCAAAGGGGAATTGGTTACCTCTCATTCTTTCTTGATAGAGTCAGAGAATTTAAATAATTGCCAATGTCACACAATTTTTAAGAACAATAATTCAAATTCAGTTGTGTCTGACTGCAAATCATCTGCATCCTGAAAGTTCTTCATAGGCTGGTTTGTTCCATATTACCTCTAAACACCATGTCCTTTTATAAGGCACCATGCTTTATGTAAGTAGTTTATAATAATTTCTCACTTAATATCTATTTGCTATTTATTAGTAGTTTCAGTTGTTTTCCTTTTTTAGTATTTAGGCCTTGGTATCTCCTCATTTACATAACACTTTCCTCTGTGTCATTCAACCTGTGAACTCTCAGGAATGAATTGCTAATGAAGAGTGAATCATTTTCCATGTTTAGTTTCTAAGATTTCTCATTAGAAAAAAATAATGTTTCTAAATATTAGCTTGCTTTAACTGAGTACCCATATAAACTTCACCTCTATAAACTTTTATCTTAAAAACAAAAACCTATCAAGTTAGAGTACATGATTAGCTCTTTAAAATTACTGGATGAAACTTTAAATTACCAGAAGTTATATCATTATGGTTATTATTTGAGAACTGTTTGCCTTCTATAATATGAAGTTATTCTCAGAGGAATACTGATTAGACTAGAAACCATATGGGTTTTTCAAAACTAGAATTTTTAAAAAAGAGATAAACAAGTAAAAATATAATATACAAAAAGGACTTAAGGAAGTTTCTAGAGACCCGAACATGGGTATGAAAGAAAAAGCATTTGATTATATAATATAGGCTTGTATGTGCACATGTGTGTGTGAGAGAGAGAAAAGGGAAAGGGGGAGGATAAGCAAGAAAATGAGAGCAGGAGCTAGAGAAAATGGAATGAGGAACAAACATGCAGACAGAAAGGGAAGGAGACCGACAGAGTAAGAAACAGTTTCAGGAGGCTGGGCGCAGTGGCTCACACCTATCTTAGCACTCTGGAAGGTGGAGGCAGGTGGATAGCTGAGACCAGCCTGAGCAAAAAGCGAGACCCTGTCTCTACTAAAATAGAAAAACTGAGGCAAGAGAATCGCTTGAACCTGAGTTAGAGGTAGCTGTGAGCTATGATGCCACAGCACTCTACCCAGGGCGATAGCTTGAGATTCTGTCTCCAAAAAAAAAAAAAAGAAAGAAAGAAAAATAAAAAAAAGAAACAGTGTCAGAACTAAAAACAGAACAACAACAAAAAAATCCTCAATCTTTGTTAAATACTTGGTATCACTAAGGAAATAGCATAATGTAATTTTACCTGTAAATCAAGGGAATAAAAGACAGAAAAAAGATAATTTTTTAAAAAAATTTATTGTTGGGAATTCATTGAGGGTACAAGAAACCAGGTTTCACTGATTGCATTTGTTAGGTAAAGTCCCTCTTACAATCGTGTCTTGGTCTAAAATGGATAAAATAAGTACTAATGAGGTGAGGACCATTGTGGAAAAAAGAAATCCCCCTTTGAATTAAGACATAATATGTTCTGGGTGCTTCTTGACTTTATATTTGACTGCATTGTAAATAAAGTAGTTTATTACCACAATATGTAACATGCTGACTGGGCTAAACTGAAACAGAGGACAATCAATAGAAGGGAGGGATATATCATAAATAATTTCATTGCCATTTTTTAATCAGCCTTTAGTTATACTGAGAACTAGTATTATTCTCTTTATTTATCTAAGGAAAAATAATAAATATCCTAATAAGCCATCCATTCTTAGGATAATTTAAAATGAAGCAAAACTTCATATATTTGGAATCTCTTAATTCAGAAGTTATTAACATTCAAACTGAGTTTGGATCAAAACATTTTTTGCTTTGCAGACATTTCTAAGATCATGCAAATAATAGGTTATACCAGATGTCATGGAGAATTCAAAAATACGTAAAAGAGAAAGAAATTTTCCAACTTCTAGTGCTTTCACATCCCCATTTGCAGATAAGCTGATAAGTTATTTCCATATTCTTTTTATTAATACAGCTAATAACTGTCAGGTGACAGTTTGATTTATTACACATATAACACTTTGCATTAAGAAACAAAATTTCTTTTGAAATGTGCAATAATTTTAGATTGTTACTTTTCAGAAGCTTTTTAATCTCTAATACAATGTTTTTCAACTTCCACACTACTTAGGCTAAGGAATCAGAGCAATAATGATTGTGTGCAGCCAAACATTTCTATTGGGAAGAAAGAAATCAGTCAGACTTATTTTGTTGTTCTCTGGCCACTATCAAATCATTAATAGTTTTTTTTTTTTTACCAAATTAATACATTTTTCTTGGCATTATATGGACAAGGTTTTAATTTTTAACATATTCTTTTTATTGTGTAATGCACTGTGGTGTTGTTATATGCTGACATGAACTACTCTATTACTGTATTCCTCTACTAACATATTTCCTTCTATGGAAGGAAAAATAGAATTCAAGACTGTAGAAAGCAGTTTTCTTTCTGGTAAAATAACCAGAGTGGGTACTAAGTATTCATTTCTTTTAAAAATGCCACATTGTTATTTTTTAAAAAAATTTCTTTCTTAGTATTACAAAAATTAACTCAAACATTATACATTAACTTTGTATGTTTAAAACTTTGAAATCTATTTATAGCTGAAATCAAAGAATAAAGCTGTTTTGGATTTTTACAATAAGTTCCCATAACATGTCTTGACTTCTATTATATTTCATGTGTTACAATACTGGGGTCTGTGATATTATGGTAGTCAGAGACAGTCTCAATAAGAAAAATGAAAGAAAATCACATTACAATAAATATATTTGTATAAGAATGTTTATTGCAGCCCAATTCATAATTGCCAGGTCATGGAAGAAGCCCAAGTGCCCATCGATCCATGAATGGATCAATAAACTCTAGTATATGTACACCATGGAATACTATGTAGCCATAAAGAAAGATGGAGACTTTACCTCCTTCATGTTTACATGAATGGAACTGGAAAATGTTCTTCTTAGCTAAGTATCACAAGAATGGAAGAAAAAGTATCCAATGTACACACCCCTATTATGAAACTAATTTATAGTTCTCAAATGAAAGCTACAACCTAATTCTAGCCCAAGAATATGAGGAGGGAGTGGGGGAGGGAAGGGGAGAAGGGCAGATGGGTGGTGGGAGGGTGACTGGAAAGATCACCTATATGGTCTGTCTAACAAGGGCACAAGTGAACTTTTCTAGAACTAGAGTATAAATGTTTTAACACAATAACTAAATGACACAAAGTCTATGTTAACCAGTTTAATGAAAATATTTCAAATTGTATATGAAAACACTACACTGTACCCCATGTTTGCATTAATGTATACAGCTATCATTTAATAAAAAAAAAAGGAAAATGAAAGAGGACAACACTGAACAGTTTTGTCAAAAGTAAATTGATACCACATAAGAAATGCTTTCCTTTTGCACCAGATATCCTTAAAAAGAGATTTCATTTCCACTTCCATACCTTTGTGGTGATCAATTTTCAAGATGCTTCCTGGTTCTCCTTTTAAGGGAGTAAGAGGTCCAGATCACCCTGATCCGGAGTGAACTGGGCTTTCAGTTATAGCATTCCTCCCACCCAAACTTTCCAATTGTCCGATTTCCCTCTCCAGTGCTGGTACTCTCCCAGTCTTCCTTAGTTTAGCAGATGATGCCACCATTTATATAGTTACAAATGTAAGACATCTGGAATTTAACTTTTATTTCTCTTTCTCTTACATTGAATATGCTATCAAGTTTTGTCTTCAACATATATCTGTCCACTCCTTTCCATCATCTTATTATAATCTCAGTCTAAGATATCATCATCACTGATCTGGATTTCACCCACAGCCTTATAACTGGTCTCCACTTCACCTTTTGTCATCCCCTAAACTACTCTCTCTAAAGCTTTTAGAATGATCACATTACTCACTGATTTTTAACCTATTATAGTTAGGATCAAATCCAAAGTCCTCACTATAGGTACACACGACTTTTATCATCTAACTTTCCACATGATCACTGTGCTCTGGTTATACTTTTAGTTTCTAGAGCACAAGCTCATTTTCACCTCAGAAATTTTGTTCTCCTTGTTACTTTTGCCTAGAATGCTATACTTCCGCTTCTGATTTCTTTTTCTTCAGATCTCAGCTGAAGTGTCAACTTCCCAGACAGACCTTTTGTAACCAGATTCTATCTACCCTCTCTTTTCTGTTCTTTAATACTATGGTAACCTATTTATTTCCTCCTGAAATATCATCATAATTCTTTTTATATGCTTTTTTCCTGTCCCCTCTCCAATAGTGTAAATTCTACATCAAGGATTTTTCTTACCTTATTAAACTGTTTATTTCTATCATATTGCACACTACCTGAATACATAGTAAGTGTTGATTTGAAGTAATTAGCAGAGTTAACCAACTGAATAGGACCAATGGCTTTATTGCATCATTGAAAACTCAATATATAAAATTTCAGAAAAACAGCTGATAATTGCTTACATGACTCTTGGGGCCCTACACAGACTGCATACATAAGAGGGAAGGGAGAAAGAGAAGAGGAGAGAGTAAAGGAAAGAAAGTAGGGAGGAGGATTTCTTCTCTATTATTCTCCTTCTGTACAAGGAGAAGTGAAGAGGATGGATCTTCCTTCACCCCAAACTGAGGGAGGGGGTCCTGTGTTTGAGGGATGTTAAGAATCACAGAGAATATTAAGAACCATAGTCTGCATATTAGGGAAATAAGATTAGAGTTTTATTCAGGGAAAATGGAGGTGTTAGTGATGACTCCTGGACAGAGAAATAACATGATTACAACTGTGCTTTAGGAAGATTAATCTGATCATAACCTTTAAAATGGATTGACGATTGGAAGAAGGAGATGTAAGAAGACATGTTAGGAATAGAATTGACATGACCTAGAACAATGCCTTTTTTTTTTTTTTGAGACAGAGCCTCACGCTGTCACCCCCTGGGTGGAGTGCTGGGGCATCACAGCTCACAGCAACCTCCAACTCCTGGGCTCAAGTGAGTCTTCCACCTCCACCTCCCAAGTAGCTGGGACTATAGGCGCTCACCACGACGCCTAGCTATTTTTTGGTTGCAGCCATCATTGTTGTTTGGCGGGCCCCTGCTGGATTAGAACCCACCAGCTCAGGTGTATGTGGCTGGCGCCTTAGCCGCTTGAGCCACAGGTGCCGAGCCTAGAACAATGTCTTGATCTAGGATGTGGAAGTGATAATTGATAGGAGGAAACAAGTATAAAAGAAGTTGTGGCAGAATTGATAATAATTGGAACTGATTAGAGAAGTAATGAAGACACACTATATCTGAGTTAATACTAAATACCACTAAGGGAGATATATGAGTCATGTTTGAAAATATGAAGAATGTTTACCTTAAAAAAGAGCTTAAGCAGAGGAATGAACCTCCTTTCTCTTACACATGAGGTATTGTGTTAGTCACCAGTTTTTAAATGGATACATATTTTGCTGGGTACCTGGCTTTTTATTCTTATATGTTTATATGAAAGATGATGGACTCTATAGCTTTCTTTTCCTTCTTTACTATCATAATTACCTTTATTCTGCTTCTTTTCCCCACTTTTGAAAAGACAATCTGGTGCTGAAAAGTCATGGTTTAAAGTTAATGAATTGAAAATTAAACCCATTTTACTTTTAACATATTGATATCCATGAAATGTTAAAAAAATGGTTTCTAGTTTTACCCCTCATTTTGCTTCCTTGCTATGTAGACAATCAATATGGAACCAAAGAATAACAATTTAAAGCAAGCTATGTAGTAGTCCTAATGATCTTTGTGTTTTTCATGATGTTTTCCTGGGGTCAAACAAAACTGTCTATATCAGAGTATTCTTCAACTTTTGTAATGGTACTATTCAGTCAAAGCCAGGTACCCAGTTGATAGTGCTGAATCAAGGTGATTAATTCTCTCCTAACATTAAGCAATACTTTACGGAGAATCAAGTCAATCAAGAATGAATTATATTATATGCCTCTATTACATAGGAATGGATAAATGGAAAAAAAATCCTATCTAGTGGCTCCCATGAGAGTTCTTGCTCCAGGTCTAAAGTTGTACTCTCCAGTAAATTCATAAATTTGGGAATTCCAGTAAATTTGGAAAACTTTAAATTTAGACTGGCATTTCAGAGAACTTTTCATAAATATAAGATTAAATAAAACAAATTTTTATAGACTCAGAAAGGTACAAGAGTCAAGCACATTTGTAAACTGAGATATTTATATAGTTGAGTCATAGGCACACCACAATTTTGAGCATATGACTCAGACTTTGTGTCTTATATACAGTTGGTTTTAAAATGTTAGGGCATTATGCCAAGGGTAAGCACAAAGTTTACATAATTGAGGATTTATAGGGACCTCAGGGTTGCTCAATTACTTATGGAATTTTACTTCACAGTTTAAACTACTGTCTTTGACCAGGTCCATCAGGTTCAGGTAGACTACTTACACTGCAGCTTCCTCTTATACTTAGAATAAACCTAAACTCCTACTATCATGAACTACAAGGTTCTTTATTATCTGGTCCTGCCTATCTCTTCAGCTTCATCCATCTCTCAGTACTCTCCCCATGGTTCACAAACTTCATTCATATTGCCCTTCTTTAGATCACAGAATGCAACAAGATTCTTCCCACCCAATACACATACCCCAATCTACTTGTTTATGTTTGTTTTCTAACTGGAATGAATACTCTGTAAGGGTAAAGGTCATTTCCAGAATATTCACCCATTGTATCTCTACAAGGATAGTACAACATCTGGCACCAAGTAGCTATTTGGTAAATATTTGTTAAATGAATGAAACAAGGGAATAATTAAGATTGGTTTGCATGGCATGTTCTAGAGTTGAGGATGAATTTATGAAATAGGATTCACAGAAGAAAAGATGAAGATAAATTCATGTAGAATTTAGTAGAAATAAATTTTGGACCACAATTCATGTAGAACGTAGTAGAAATAAATTTTGGACCACAATTTCAGAAATGCAAAGAATCATATGTGCATTTATACTTATAAATATAAAATAATCTAGTTTCAATTTTGAGACTCCACCCACACAGGTTGATGAAAACCTCAACCTCAGTAATTCTTACTCTTGGCTTTCACTCTTCTGATTTAAGATGGGATAGAGTTCAAGAGTTTTGTGCAGGGTCAAAGCAAGAGCCTCTGGCTGTTGAGTCATTTGTCTGCCCTGCTTATTTGTGGAGTTTTCACCAACTCTATTAACACAGTTCCTTAAGGTCTGGGCTCCCTACTACTTACAGATTTCTTTTAAAACACAGGAAATCTTTACAAGATCTGAATAGATGAGCTTATGAGGTAGTCTTTAGTTTTTGAAATTTTGTACCTCTGTGGTGTGCTGTGGTGCTACAGAAATAGGGGAGTTTGACTCCCCAGATATGGAATCCATAGACTTTTCTCTATGCTTCCCCACCCATGGGACTATTTCTTAAAGACACATTTAAGCTTCCTTTATTTTCAGGGGACTTAGCATGATTTTTTTTTATATGGAACGCTTCATGAATTTGCTTGTCATCCTTGTGCAGGGACCATGTTAATCTCTGTATTGTTCCAATTTTAGTATATGTGCTGCTGAAGCGAGCACATGATCTTTTGAAATGGATTCAGGTTTTACCAAAGTCTGGAAGTATGTATGACTTTTTTCCCTTAAAATTTTCTTTCCAATTACAAAATTTGTAATTGGAAATACAAGGGATACAAGAGAAACACAAGGGATAACTACAATGAAAAGTCTTCTCTGGTTAGAGTAACAAAACCCCAAAAGTTTGACACTACATTCTGTTGAACAAATTATGTACTGCTCCTGGGATTGCAAAATTAGTCCATTCTCTGTGGATGATAAGTTGGCAATTGTCTATCAAAATAATGAAATATATACAAGGTCTGACAACTATGGTTGTGAACTCATCCTAGAAAAAAGTACTATGTACCTTATTGCTGAATATTACTGACTGTAACACTATAGTCACCTTTGAGGTACTCCTCATAGGAAGTTATGCACCAATGCCAGTGCCTAGTCCACCCTTAGAAGTAATTTTGGAACTCTTGTAGAATGACCATTATAGCTGTCATCATACAAAAAAGTCTGACAATTAACTTGACAAACTTACCACTGTGCACTTACACGTAGCCAATGTAGTTACTTGCTCAGTAACATTCATTATTATTGTTGTATGTTTTTGTGTGCCATACATCAACAGCTCTGATGGTCATTCCAGAAAAAGAGTTCCAAAATTGCTTTGAACTATGGACGAGGTGCTGGTGTCAGTGCACAGCTTCCCAAGGGGAGTACTATAGTAAAGGTGACTATAGTGATATTCACAATGAGGTACAAAGCACTTTTTCTAGGATGAGTTCACAAACTTAATTGTCAGACTTTGTATATACCTTTTGACCCAGACAGTTCACTTTTGAAAATTGATCCTACAGATATATTTGCACAGTATAAAATGACATATTTATAACTTCATTAATTATAACATTTTTTCTAGTAGAAAAATTAAAATATTCATCTATGGGGGCTAGACAAATATATTGTGATGTACCCATTCAACAGAATACCATGCAGCTGTTAAAAAAAGTGAGGCAGCTTTCTAAATACTGAGATGGGAAGATTTTCTATTTTTATTAAGTAGAAAAAAAGCAATATATGAAATGATGGCTATGACATATAATCTGTTTAAAAAAGGGGAAAAGCAATAAATATACACGTATACCTGTATGTATATATACATATATATAGAGTTTGCCTAAGTATGCATGAGGAAATACTGGAAAGATACACAAGAAACTAATAAACCTGATTATATGTATTTTGGGAAAGGAATGAAAACTGGGAAAATAGGGAAAGCATAGGAAAAAATGCAAAGTAATAACAATATTTAATTATGTTCCCTTCTAATGCTATATTACACATAATTATAAATGAAGTATGGTTTTAAAATTAATTATTGAAATATAAAATTCATTAAACAGAAGTTATTTTCTATTATTTATCTTTTATGGATAAAGGATATAATGGAGATTGCTTAAGTGAAGTTAAGTGGCTAATTATTACTTTAACTGTTTTCATGATATTGACTGAAATAGATTCCTGTATTCTTTTTATATATTCTGTCCTCAAATCACACTAAACAATCATTAGGCATTGTTTCTTTTTTCAAGTATTATAGGTGCTAACCTTTACTTTCAAAGCCCATTTTTAAAAAGCCAAATTTTAGTAATAGATGCAAGAATCTTTTGTTTTACAAATTAAAAAAATCACAAGATGGATGTGTTTCTAAATTAAAATGAAATTAACTCAACCTAGAAACAACAAAAAGAAAGGCAATTCTAAGTTCTTCAAGAAAGGTTTATTCTATCACTCTATATACATTAAAACAAGAACAATAAATGGTTGTCAATGTATAATTAAAACAAGCAAAAAAACCAAAACCCAGGAGGAGATTATTCCATTTAGAGAATCCTTCTTGAAATGTAAACATAATAATGGTATAGTGAAGTCTAAGCAAAGTTTCCATTATAGGTGTGGTACATACTTGCAAAATAGGTTGTGGACCCATCTTGAATTAATTATTCCCCAATCAGGAAATTGATAAAGAATTTGAACTGTTAGCCTGGCACGGTGGCTCACGCCTATAATCCCAGCACTCTGGGAGGCAGAGGTGGGTGGATTTGACTGAGCTCACAGGTTTGAGACCAGCCTGAGCCAGAGAGAGACTCCCTGTCTCTAAAAATAGCCAGGCATTGTGACAGTTGCCTATAGTCCCCGCTACTCGGGAGGCTGAGGCAAGAGAATCGCTCAAGCCCAAGAGTTTGAGGTTATTGTGAGCTATGACGACACAGCATTCTACAGAGGTGGAGAAAGTGAGACTCTGTCTCAAAAAAAAAAAAAAAAGAATTAAAATGGTTGATTAAAGACAATGAGCATTTTTTTCAGATGTTTGTTAGCCATTCATCTGTCTTCTTCAGAGAAGGTTCTATTCACGTCTCTTACCCAGTGATACATGGGAATGTTGGTTCTTTTTTGTTGATTAATTTGAGTTCTCTGTAGATCCTAGTTTTCAAGCTTTTGTCTGATTTATAATAGGCAAATACCTTTTCCCATTCTGAAGGCTGTCTATTTGCTTTAATTAAGTCCCATTTGTTTATTTTTGTTGTTGCAATTGCCATGGAAGTCTTCTTCATAAAATCTTGCCCCAGGCCGATATCTTCAAGTATTTTCCGCATGCTTTCTTCAAGGACTTTCACTGCTTCATATCTTAGGTTTAAATCTTTTCTCCATCTTGAATCCATTTTTTTAAGTGGTGAGAGGTGCAGGCCCAGTTTCTGTCTTTTACATGGGGTTATCTAGTTCTTCCAACACCATTTATTGAATAGGTATTCTTTTCCCCAGTGTATGTTCTTATTTGGTTTCTTAAATATTAGGTAGCTGTGAAATAAATGCAAATCTCTATCCTGAGATATCACCTCACCCCACTAACAGAAAGTCTTAAAGCTGCAGATGCTGGTGTGGATGTGGAGAGAAGGGAACACTTTACACTACTAGTGGGACTGAAAACTAATACAACTTTTTTGGAGGAAAATATGGAGAATCCTCAAAGACTCAAATTAGAACTCCCATTAGATCCTGCAATACCATTACATGGTACCTAGAAGAAAAAAATATCATCTTTTATCATAAGGACATTTTCACTAAACTGTGTATCATAACTCAATTAACAATCACCAAAATGTAGAAACCAGGAATAAATTAACGAGCTGTGGTGTATGTATATCATGGAATACTTTACATCTTTTGTATTAACCTGAATGGAGGGGGAACACACTCTCCTTAGTAAAGCATCACAAGAATGGAAAAGCAAGAATCCAATGTACTCAATTCTAATATAAAGGCAGTAAATGAGCTGATACAAGGGGTAGGGTAGAGGAATGAAGTAGCAGGGAGGGAGAGGAGGGAGTATGGGGGTTCATAGTGTATGATATAACTCTTGGGGGCAGGACACAATTATAAGAGGGACTTTGAGAAATGCGATCAGTGTAGCCTAATTTTTTGTACCCTCAATGAATCCCAAACAATAAAAAAAAAGAATGTCAACTGTTGATAATATTTACAAACCACAGAATATAGTAGCATCTAATTCATTTAAAGTACATAGATTATAATTTTTTTTCAATTTTGCAGTTAATCTTTTTTTTTTTTTTCTCTCCCTGGGTAGAGAGCCCTGGCATCATAGTTCACAGCAACCTGAAACTCTCGGGCTCAAACAATCCTCTTGCCTCAGCCTCCCAAGTTGCTGGGACAATGGGTGCCTGCCACAATGCCTGGCTATTTTTAGAGACAGGGTCTCCTTGCTCAGGCTGGTCTTGAACTCCTGAGCTCAAGTGATCCACTCTCCTCAGGCTCCCAGAGTTCTAGGATTATAGGCAGGAGCCATTTTACAGTCAATTTTTACAGCAGATTTTAAGGAGGCACTAAGTACTCTTTACCAACAAACTATCTGTTTCTTTTAATTAAATCTTAAGCATTTAGTTACCAAATATTGACATGTAACTACTGATTTCTTGGTTTAAAATCTGTGGAGTCAGTGTAGAAAGATATATTTAGTAGCTTCTGAATACCTTTACATTGTGAATAATGTTCATATACTGTTGATAATGTTCATATTTGGGGAAGGAATATCCAAGTCCTAGGAATTCTGACCCTGCTCAAATTAGCGGGGTATGATTCAATACACAGTAACATCAAATTTCTTTTCTCTTTCTCTTCCACCTGGTAGAGAAATATATGATAGAATTTTTGAGCCATCTAGCTTTCATCAGATGCAATTATAGAAGAGTCCATCCTCCTCTGCTTTAATAAACTGAGAACTTTCAATATTTTGTGTGCAAAGACTAACTGAGTACATTTACACTATCCTGTGCTCTTAATTGTATTTCCTAAAAGCATAAACACACATAAATTATAATTTGATTGGATGGACTTAATTTCCTTTTTCTATTTGGTCTACATGCACCACCTGGTGGTAGAATAATGCATTTCAAGTGCAGGAGTTTTTATGTGTGTGTATGTGTGTTCTGAGGGGCATATAACACGTGAAAGAGAATCTTAATATGTATTTCTAAATACTGTTTAAAGTTGATGACACAATTATTCTGCACAAAATAGCTAATACTTGAGCACTACTATATACAAGTACACAAACTAGAATAGGAAGTAAAGGAGAAAAGAATTCATGTTGGGAAGTAAAATCGCTTTCTCCTATTTTACCTTAGTTATAAAACTTAAAATTCCAACTCTAAATTAACATTTATTTATTGAGCTAATGCCCTAATGGAAGCAAAAGTCAAGCATTGATAATCATGGTGAAACAATTTTATTAATTTCGAATTTTTAAGAATAACAGTTTTTAAAAGTATGAGTTCCCTTCCTTATATTAGTAGGCAGTATCAGTCACAGGTCACAGAATTTTAAAAGTACAATGTGCCACAGAGTAACTTAGACTAGTACACTAATTTTATAAATGTAGCAGCTGAGATTTGGGAATATCATGTGACTTGCTCAAAATCATACTGTTTATTAACAATTCTACTCTAACTCAAATAAGAACCTAGGTCTTCTCACTTTCAGCCTAGGAATATAGGACATAAAAATTATACTCATATTCAATGGTGAATTATCTCTACCCTTAATTCATTTATATAGTGCTTTAAGACATTAAGATGTGTGTGAATACATATTAGTAGTTATGTTCTACTATTCTGAGCACATAGGATTAATTAAAGAAATGCATGCATCATAAAACCATGGAAAAGATTTTTTTATTAAGAAATGAAATCCCTTTTATATATGTGTTCAAATGAATATTTTTCAAAATATATACAACTACTATATTTAAAGTAAATCTAAAAAATCCCCCTTCCCCCTTTTTCTGTTTAAAAATCAGAGATCTGTTTCTACAAAATAGGTACCCACTTGTAGATTTAAGCATAAACCATGTTCATAGCTCCCTCTCATGACCATTGAATACTATACAAGCCTCCTTTTATTTTCGCTGTTGTATTCAACTAACAGCTCACTGGTTAAGTTTTAATTGCTTCCAATGAGGTCAGCAAAGGTATTTATCGAAAAGCCCTGAATAAAAGGCTCTACACACACACATACAAGCACACACGCTCTCTCACACACACAGAAAATCCTCTTGCCCGTTGATTTATGGAAACAATTATGATTCTGCTGGAGAATTTTTCAGCTGAGAAATAGTTTGTAGCTACAGTAGAGAGGCTCAAGTTGCACAAGGCAGACAACAGACATGGAACTCTTATATATCCAGCTGTTATCAACAGAACAAGTAAGTTACTGTTATTTGTTTTTAAAAACAATGCTGAATGTTTTCTAAAAGTTTATCTTTTTCTCTTGTTTTAGTACTGAGTGTAAAAGTAAAGCTACTAGATTTTTGAGCCATGTAAATATTTATAGTAATTATGCTGTAGAAAATAAAGATAATGTTGAAGTTTTCCAGAGCAATCTCAACATTTAACGTGAAAAATGTGGGAGGTTACGGAGAAAATAATTGATTAGCTACAAATGTAAAAGCATATAATAAAGAAATCTAGGGAAAGCATTCCTATCTTTTTAATAGTATTTGCAAAACTCAATTTAAATCAATAGTTCTAAGTGCAGGATGTTTCTCACAAAATAGCAACTGGAATGAACGATGCAGTCATATTCTGATTTGTGTCTACTAATGCATAACTTTTATAAATCTACACAGAGTGGTAAAGATATTGACATCCTCTGTGAAACCTGTTTTAAATGTATTGTCCAAGTATAAAATACATAGTATGTTATATATGATTTACCCACTGAAATTTATACATGCAATTTTTTATCTTCCTCTCTCTTCCTCTCCCTATTCCTAATCTCTCATTGCAAACAGAAATCCAGTAGCAAACAGCATCTCAGCAACTGAGCTTATTACAACCTGTTTTTATGAGGATATATCAACAGAGAGTTATTTAAGGAGGAATCCTGTGTTGTTATCAGGAACTAAAAGGATAAGGCTAACAATTTGGAAAGAACAACTACTCTTTCTTAAATCAATCTACAATTCACAGATAGGAAGAGGTCAATGACCTAGGATTAACAATCAAATCAAGATTTAATTTTCATTATGTTATTCATGAACACCCGGAGCACTATACTATAATGCACAAATGGATACAGACATGGATCCTGCCAACTTTGCTCTACAGATCATGCTTTCACCTTATATGTCTAGTGAGTACTATATCTTTAGCATGCAATGACATGACTCCAGAGCAAATGGCTACAAATGTGAACTGTTCCAGCCCTGAGCGACATACAAGAAGTTATGATTACATGGAAGGAGGGGATATAAGAGTGAGAAGACTCTTCTGTCGAACACAGTGGTATCTGAGGATTGATAAACGAGGCAAAGTAAAAGGAACTCAAGAGATGAAGAACATTTATAGTAAGTAATGTTTTTTACTTAAAGCACTGCTTATGAATCTTAATAATTTGTTAAAGGGTCGGTTTTCAAGTGACATGCTTTCTCGGTTTCCTTTTTTTTCTTGGAAAATAAAATAATATTTCATCTTGTAATTTCTCTAAATTGGTATAGTTGAACTATATCCTTAAGAATGTCTCCTAGAACAGGGAAATCTACTTATAGTTGGAACTGATAACCCAAGCCAACTAGAAAATGTAATACCTCATGCTCTCAAAGTGGTTTAAGTTAAGCAAAATGCAAATGATATTATTCACACTGAAATATGATTTATTATTTTCTAGCAAAACTAAGCTCTAATATAGTGCTTAGTAAATACTCATCAAAACTACTTATTGGTAGTTTGACAAGTTGAGAATTTATTTTTATTAATTTGATTTCCTTTGAAAGAATATTTCCGTGATACAAAATACTTTATGCTCAAAAATTCATTCCTGCGCCATTGTGTATAGTTACAAAACAGAAGGGAATATGTGGTATCCTCATCTCCTCATCTGTTCATATCATAATTAACTTGTATTAGATTGGTTTATTATCAACATAGACAAAAAAGTAGATTTCTCCTAATAGTTTCTTAATCTAAAACTTCTATGTCATAAAAGTTCTATGTTGCCTTAAGAAAAACGTAACCTTGAGGAAATAAAAGTGAATTAGAAGAGATGTTAATTCCATGATTTTCAATTTAAAAGCATTACATTCCCCCCAGTTATTCTTTTTATGTTGAAATATCAGAGTTGTGTCTTTCTATTAACATTTATGACTAATAACCAATTTTAATAGTATAAAATTTAATGGTATAAAACATATGCCTTAACATTTAAACTAAGGATTCACAATCCCTAAGTAAAAATAAATTTTGTTTAGACAATATTGATATCATTTTAAAATATGTATGCTAAATTCAGCTGAAAAAGAAGGCATAGGATGATGGTGTAAACATGTGCCTATAACAGTGGCAAGCAAAATTTTTGTTTCCTGTTTACTAAGTGATTTGGGGGTCTTAAACTAATAAACAGGAATTTGGGATAATTATGTTTCCAATATGAAAATGAGAGGACCTTTTTAAACATAATAGATAAAGAATGTTAATGTCATTTTAGTGAATCGACAGTTATGGTTTTATTGTTATTACTATTATTAGTAAAGGTATCATGTTAGTCCTAGAAAATTGTTCTGATTATCCTCAAGTTTAGCTAAGGAAATGACTATTTGGAGGAAGTTTTGTGAATATCCATTTTAATGTGAGCAAAATAATTTGGTTTATAATCTATTCATTTAAAGATTACTGAGATTTACTATGGATATTATAACCTGATAGAGATGACATAGACTTTAGGACAATTTCTTATCTTTTTCAAGACTTAATGTTTTCATATAAAAAACATGGGATATTTCCAGATTATTTCCAAGATATATTATAGTTTTCATAGTTTATTCTATTTTAAACCGCAGCCTATGTTACATAAATATAAACAAACCTAACTACCCTTTATACAATCATCTCATACAAGGGAATATTTTTCAAAGGTAAGATGAGCTTAGAGCTAATTTAATATTATGGTAATAAAGTTACAAAGCTTAAACACCGTGGAATTCTTCTATATGTGCTGAGTAGTTCTATTAAATTCTTTGACAAAATAATGAAAAAGTGAAAAATTATATGTAAAATCCAGTGAAGATGAATAGTGCACAGTTATTTAGGATCAAAAATATCTGCAATTGGAATGCATCCACATACATGAATTTTATTTTGTTTTTGTTAAAATTTCTCAAAAGGATGAAACTCAGGTATTTGTACACATATCTGGAATACTAAAATTATTTCATAGTTTGAAACACAATTTATTGCTAATCTTGAATCACCATAAAGCCAATTAGGTAAACTATTTCTCCTTTAATATTAATTCTACAGAAAAAAGATAGAAAAAGTCATCCAATATTATTATAAATTAGATTGTCATAATATCAATGTACTAAAAAGACATAATATATGTTATGCAAATAACCATCACTTCTATAAACTTTTTCATAGGCTGTATATATGGTATACCTTCTTGATAATGGTAAATTCTCCAGAAGGGGAAATTTGCATCAAAATCTTTTTAGTAAACAAGTTGTATGGCTATCCTATTGAAGAAGGATCCAGTAAGATTTCTCTGAAGTTTAAAAGGGGATAATTGCTTTTATTTATGTGAAATCCAAGGTACAGACAGAAATACTCCAATAAAGAATATATGGAAAATAAAATATTCAAGGAAAATTCTGATAGCCATTTTGTATTATTTAATGGGTAGACTTAATAATTTTAAGAGTGAATATCCATACATAAATGTGCTAATTGACACATGTGAAGTTGAGGCTGCTGTATTAGGAAAGCAAGGTACAAATAAAATGCTCAGCAAAACTTGTTTCAAATAATCAAAGAGGATGAGAGACTTGAAATCATAAATTTAAAGATTGCTTAATTCCTCAATTAATAATTGAATGAATGAACAAATGAAAACAAGATGTTTCCTTCCTATTTGATTTAAAATGAGAGTAAAAGCTAATTGGATTGCCATTAGATTGAAACACAGCAAAGTTCAGAAGGTGGTAAACAACAGAATCAATCTCTGAATTTCACATTCAATATTTTGATACTTTTAATTTTCTTTTTTTTTGAGACAGAGAATCATTATGTCACCCTCGGTAGAGTGCTGTGGCGTCATAGCTTACAGCAACCTCAAACTCTTGGGCTTAAGCGATTCTTTTGCCTCAGCCTCCCACGTAGCTAGGACTGAAGGTGCCCACCACAATGCCCAGCTATTTTTTTGTTGTAGTTGTCATTGTTGTTTAGCAGGCCTGGGCTGGGTTTGAACCCGCTAGCTCTGGTGTATGTGGCCAGTGCCTTAACCACTGAGACATGGGCACTGAGCTGATACTTTACATTTTTTAATAGGCTGTCAATCACCCTTCTTTGGCAGTCTTTTAAGATGGTATAATTTTATGTCTTAGATGATAAAGCTTGACATAAAAGTAAGATGCCAGTGAAACACAATTGTTCTCTCAGTTACCATAGAAAGTTCCCAGTGTATTTTCATGGCTTTTCTTTGAATGAAAGAAAAAATGACCCAAGAATGTTAATGGGCTTCAGAGGACTATTTACTTGAAGCACAACTTCCACACAAGAATGTGATTATGGATTGGAGCTAATAGGAGAGATGAAAAATCTGGGTATATAAATCTCCTTCCAGAAGATAGATGAGGTAGGTGGATAGAGAGCTTGGAAGAAGAGAAAGAGAGTGATGGATGTGACTGTAATGTCTCATATCTTTAGGAAATTTTATAAAATTCTTTAAGCTACCCTGGATGGTGATGTTCTCACATACTTTGGCTTTTCTTAATTGCTGTGTTTTCTTATGAAATATTCTAAATTTAGATTAGAATGAATAGATTGCACAAAGAGTGCACCATGAAACCCAACAGAAGTAAGATTTATATTAGTGGACATATGCATATAAACAAGAACTAACTATGTAGATGGAGAATTCATAAGTGGGCAAGAGAAGGTGGACCACATTTCTGATTCTTGGGAAGAAAGAGCTATTATTAAAGAACTGGTCCTAGGGACTGCCATTACTCTTACCAAGGTGGAAAGTGTCTCCTCTTTACTTGTTCTCTCTGGTGGCTCCATATTTAGCCTTACAGTAAGTTTATAAGCAACGAAACTGGTACCTTATCTAACTACCAATAAGAATAATATAAACATAAAATAAAAATTTCTTTAAAACATGCATTCAAAATGACCAAATATTCACATTTTTTACACAAGGAGAGCATTGAGAATATCATAAAGGGACTGGACATAAATAGTCTCAATACTTCCACTGCTGTTGTCAGGGCTCTCCCCTTGAGGACAAGGCCATAGTGTGAATTTAGATAATTCTTGGACCAAACCGCCTATCAGCAGCCAGAGGCAATCACTCCACACCTGACAGAAATAACACTGTTGTTTAAGCTGGGAATTGAGGTGCCGAATGAGAGACAGCAGCAGTGCACTGGGCAATTGACGACTGCCCTGAGACACAGATGTGGAACAAAGAACCCATTCCCTCAAGATTATTTTCTTGCTTTGGTATCCAATTACTAAAAAGTTGTGCTCTTCCCAACAATAGTCAAAATTATCCACTCCTTTTAAGAAAAAATAATTAATTGTCATAAACCACTGGTCCAAGAGAAAGAATGCCTCACTTGGTTATAATTGAGCATTGTTAGTTCCATAGCAAAAAAAGGGTTAGCCATCCTGAAAACTGGCCAATGATTTGGCAATATTCTCTTTTGGATTGTTAGTCTGTTATGGGATATGGCCTAACAATTGGCAAAAAACAAATAAACACAGTATTGCTGGATTTGACTTTGGCCACAAAACCTTCAGTGACTCAATTGTCAACAATTCTTTGGATAGGTTCCTATTCAGCAACAGTCTCTGGTAGTAGCTTGCAAATATACATATCACCTCTGAATATGGAGATGCTAAATTTGCCTATATTCCAGACATAACAGTATAAGGACAATTCCTGCCTTTGAAAAACATACAATAAGAATGTATCTATGGATTTTAACTAAAATCCTAGAAACTATTGACAAAGTAGAATCCTATAGAACTGGTAACACACATTCTCTATAGTAATTTTTTTTTTCCCCGCAGTTTTTGGCCAGGGCTGGGTTTGAACTGCCACCTCCAGTATGTGGGGTGGCATACTGTGGCATACTCTTTTGAGCCACAGGCTCCACCCATCTCTATAGTAATTTTTCAAGGCTTAAATTATGGAGGATAGATAAATTGTTGGAGACTATGTTTGGAAATAATAGCTATTCTTTAAAAACTCTAATATTAAGGATTATTCTTCATTTTATAATCTTCCCATTTTTGGCTATCACATGTGCCTAGCACTTGTTGATAACTAAAAAAATTGTTTATTGACATGGCATATCTCTTATCATCTCTTTTTTCTTTTGTAAATCCTTATCTAAACTATTTCAATATCACTTTCATTCCCTTGTGACTCAGCTATATGACTTCACTTTATAGCTTCAGAGCTTTCAGAGACCCAAGTGAATCGGAGAGAATGCAAGAAGTCAGGTTTTAGATATATGGAAGGGGTTGCCTTTTCTAGATTTTTCTATTTCTTAACCTTGGCCAAATATGATTAGTTGGGAAAATTGTTTAAAGTACTAATGCCAAGTCTGACCCACAAGATTCTCATTAAATTGATCTGAAGTCTGGGAATAAGGAATTTTAAAATCTCTCCAGATAATTCTGACAGGCTGAGAACCACTGAACTAAGGGGACCATATTAGATTGCTAGGGAAACTGCAGCTCAATTAAATCAAAATCTGATGAAGGTGGGAAGGATTCAGTTATCAGTATTTGTTCAGCTAAGGCTAAATATCATTGTTTAAGGGCACCAAGAATTCTAATTCAGCCTGGACCTCCTCAGGTGTCCTGGGAAGTGTTTCAGAACCCTTAGAGGGCTTCAGAGGGCTTGCACAGTAGAGGGTTTTGGAATAGGCTTCATTAGGCAAGAATCCAACAAATAAGTATTCAGGGGATTTTTATGGGCCTAGGATTTTGGAATAGGCTTCATTAGGCAAGAGTTCCACAAATATGCATTGAAGGGATTTTTATGGGCCTATCTGGCCTCTCTGACAAATTTCAGTGGTTTCAACATTTAGTGAATTGACAGAGAATTGCATATAATATCTCTGTAGCTACTATATAAGAAGGTTATTTTGGTGAGTTTGCCATAAGGAAGAATAGGTCCTCTGTCACAGTCTCACAATGACAGGTTTGAATCTTACTAGATGCTTTCAAGTGATGCAAGAGCAGGGGATCTGGAGTACAAGTATTGATGTTCATTTACTTTGCACTCTAACTATAAACTTAGATGCCTCAAGTTAGACTCTTACCTCTCATCCTACCTCACAAAGTTCAAAGGCAGAGATTTAAAGAGACAACCTCCAGCCTCGAAAACCCATTAATAAGGGAACCACAAGTCCAGAGGGTTGTCTTCATCTACTTTGAATTGTTATAACAGAATGCCACAGACTGGGTAACTTATTTTAAAAAAAGATATATATTTCTCATAGTTCTGAAGGCTAGCAAGTCCATTTGGCAAGGATATTCTTTCTTGGTGGAAAGTAGAAAAGGTCAAGAGAGATTGAGAGAGTAAGAAACAGGCAGGGCCAAACCTGATTCTGTAGTAACCCACTCTTGTGATAACAAACTCACTCTTTTGATAACAAAGCTACTCCTGTGATAATGACATTAGTCCATTCATAAAAGCAGAGCCCTTATGGCCTAATCACCTCGTAATACCATTACAATGGCAATTAAAGTTCAGCTTGAGTTTGGGTGGGGACATACACACCATAGCAAGGGTTTATGCACATTAGTGAAAAGGACATAGAGCTAGAGATTCGTTCCAATTGTATGATTGTACAACACTAAGTCAAAGCTTTCTTTATTTCCTAAAGATTCTAGTTTTTTCCTTTGTATCAAAAAATTTTTGGCAGCACAGTAACTTTCTTAATAAAAGTATTAGAATACAATACTTCTCTATTTTGATATCACATATGGCATACAGAAGAAAATGCAGCAATTGTGTGTATTTAGGTAACATGGAGAAAATAGAACTCTTATTAAATGAAATGCATTTCAGTATGAACTCCTTCCTTTTTGAAACAATGTCCAACATTTCTACCCTCAAAATAGGTTGGAAATGTAAATCCTTTGCTTTTCACATGGTTTGGAAAGCCATGTTAAAGAGTCACTGAACACTTACTGCTACAAGACTACATTTTATAACTGTATTTGAGATTATAGCTGGATCTACCTTAAATAGAAAAGCCATATCAAATTCACTAACAAAGAAAATGTCATTAAAGGGTCTTGATGGAAGTATTTCAGATTGCATGTGAAAACTCCACACTGTACCCCAGAAGTGCATTAATGTACATAGTTACCATTCAATAAAAAAAAAAATTAAAAGAAAAAAAAGGTTCTTAACTATATGTATGAATATATTTGTGTATTAATATATAAAGACAAAGGGATTATAATGGGGAAGGAGAAAGAATTATCTAGTACCCATGCCCAGATAAAACATTGTCTTTAGGCAAACAACATCATTCTCAGATTAAAATACTTTGATGTACATTGAGAAGAATTGGTTCTAGAGATTCTCCAGTTGTTCTACTCAACTTTCATTCAGAAGAAAATAATCTCTTCTATTGGAAGGGTCATGCTTACTTCATTTAGCTAATTTAGCTTACTGCCATTTAGCTAATACTCATCTAAGAATTAATAGGAAAAACTCTTTGTGAATAGGAGGGAAGAGAGCAAAAGAGAAAAGAAACAGGGACTTTATATAAAAATTAATGGATTTAAAATCCTCTGAAAATTTAAAATGAAGGATGAAGGATTCTCATAAAATATAACTATACTAACTTTTTTGATGCTCTTAAGGAATGAGGTTATTAGAAAGCAATGGATTAATAAAGTAGTAGAGGGAGGATTTCTGAGATTAAAACCAAACAACCAAAATGCTTAAGGTTAGATTTAATCAGGAATTGAAGTAATAGTGCGCAGAGGAATTCAAATGACGATAAATTATTGCTAGTATTACCCAAATAGGAGGTTTGAATCTATTAGTTACTTTTGTGCCTAAAACTGTAATAGTCTTTGCTTATTATATCAGAACCATTCTGAAAGTGAGTTTATTTTTATGATTAAAGTAATAGAAGAGAAGTAAGGCATATTTCAACATTCTTAAATACCATATTTATCATGCTCTAGTGTAATGTTTCCCATTTTATCTGCCTATTTGAACTTTAGCTGTAATTGTACATAATTTTTGAAAAAATGATTTGTTATAAAATTCAGAATCAACTCAGCTTTCAGAATTTTCTTAAGGCAATATTTCCATACTGTGTTTCTTAGAACACTAGTATCCCTTGAGATATTAATGGTGTTTCCTGCAGCAGAGTTTCTGTGACTAGCTCACTGGGGAAATATTAGTTTAAATAAGTGGAGCTACTTTTTAAAGCAGAGTTTTTGAGTCTACATTATACTAATGTTAATTGCAAAACTCTAGGAAAAGAATGCCCATGATTTCCCAAACTTACCTGATAATAGAACCACTCCTCGTTCTCCCTCAACCCATCATCCCACCTCCTGTCCCTGGTTTGGGAAGAATAGTTAAACTTCACTAAATTGCAGCTTGAAAGCTGGAGAATAGTTAAACTTCACTAAATTGCAGCTTGAAAGCTATTGCCTAGGGTTTCATCATTGGTATAGTCAAAAACTAAACCAAGCTGCATCTCAGTTGTATGATTTAAATAAAAAGGCTATAGATTGACCTGAATCAATATTTTATAATGGCATTTGACTTATGTCAAAATTGGAAGCCTGCATATGATATTGGGCTATTAGAATGGTATTTAGGGTATTGGTGCTGGGCTAGAATACAGAGATCTGCAGTTCAATTTCGGCCTATTTTAAGTGCTTTCTGAGTTCTGAGCAGGTTTAGACAATCATTTTCCAAATTTGACATGTCCAATAGCTATTGTTTGTGCAACCTATAAATTAACCAAAAAAATTTCCCATGAAGTAAACTGAAAAATGCTTTAGGATTCCAAAATGATTGAAGCATTCTTATTGTATATACCTAAAAATAACTTTCTTTTCAAAAAGTACTTTAAACAAAAGTTGTAGTAATTTTAATTATATCAATAAGAAAACAAATGTCATGAATTGCTCAATAACTACTTAGAAATTTAAAATTTAGCATTACCTGGTGGGAAAACTATAAATTTAATGAATGAATTTCCATATCCTTTGAAGAAGTCAGTTATTTTAGATTTTAAAAAGAGACAGCATTAGTAATGGTCTTATTCTCTCATATGCCCCACTTGCTTTTCTATTTGTACGTAGCACATCTGCTTTGTCTCATGGTTATTGCTGTTTGTGTTTGGCACTGCCCCTAGAATATCAGTTCTGGAAAGATAAACACCATATCTTACTCTTCTTTTTAATCTCCCAGGGGTAGAAGAAAGAGCATTTAGCTCAGTGCAAGAGGTGGAAGAAGGGAAGGATCGGCAATCATGCAATGTATTTTTCCTTTAATTTATCACAAATCTTAAATTAGTATAAGAAATAGATTACTAAAATATCATAAAATTAATTAATTTAATTCAGATAAGAAAGCTTTGCTTTAATAAAAGAAATATACCTAACTTCTCTTTTACTCTCAATCATTTAAAAAAAGAGATTGGCCTCCAGAAACAAATTTTTTTTTTTTTTTGAGACAGAGCCTCAAGCTGTCCCCCCGGGTAGAGTGCCATGGCATCACAGCTCACAGCAACCTCCAACTCCTGGGCTCAAGCGAGTCTCCTGCCTCAGCCTCCCAAGTAGCTGGGATCACAGGCGCTGCCACAACAGCCGGCTATTTTCTTTTTGGTTGCAGCCGTC